>CAWTZC010000500.1:0-25344 GCA_963919715.1 Microtus obscurus | reverse complement strand
AATAGAATGTAAATCTGACAGATATGTACAGAAGTTAGAGGGGTTATGGTGGAAGGAAGGGGCTTTCCTGTGCTCTTTTCTTGCTTTCAAATTCTATCACTTCCATTTCTGACTACAACTTCTTTACTTTCTTTCAGTATTGTCCAACATCATCTCTGCTATAGATCAAATATCTATCTATCTATCTATCTATCTATCTATCTATCTATCTATCTCCTATCCATCCATCTTCTATCATCTGTCTGTCTAATCTATCAACCAGTTATGTACCTATGTTTCTAATGAGCAAATGAAAATTTGTATATTATTTATATATGTGTATATATATATATATACAAATTTTGTATCAAAGTCAAACTAATTAACACTCACATTACCCCCTCTATGTATCTATTAGCAACTTTTAAGTCTATACCCTGTTGTCGAGACTGAACACTTGACTTTCTTCCAACAGAAATTTTGTATTCTTTGATCATCTTTCAATCCCACTACTATCCCATCTATGGTTACCATCATTCTATTCCCATGTTCCAACAAGTTTCTTTTATGCACACCTTGCACCTGAGGTCATACGCGACTTTTCTTTCTGTGTCTCAATAATTTCACTTAGTGGCTTCTGCTCCTCCCTGTTCTAGAAGACAGCCGCTTCTTTTTGTGCAGTGCCAGCCTCAGCTCCAGAGACACGATGGTGAAGGTCGGAGTGAACGGATTTGGCCGCATGGACGCCTGGTTACCAGGGCTGCCTTCACTTCTGGCAAAGTGGACGTTGTTGCCATCAATGACCCTTTCATCGACCTCAACTACATGGTCTACATGTTCCAGTATGACTCCACCCAAGGCAAGTTCAAAGGCACAGTTAAGGCTGAGAATGGGAAGCTTGTCATCAACGGGAAGGCCATCACCATCTTCCAGGAGTGCGAGATCCCGCCAACATCAAATGGGGGATGTCGGCTGAGTATGTTGTGGAGTCACCGTGTCTTCACCACCATGGAGAAGGCTGGGGCCCACTTGAAGGGTGGGGCCAAGAGGGTCATCATTCTGCCCCTTCTGCCGATGCCATGTTTGTGATGGGTGTGAACCATGAAGCAAGATGCACAATTCCCTCAAGATTGTCAGCAACGCTTCCTGCACCACCAACTGCTTAGCCTTGGCCAAGGTCATCCATGACAACTTTGGCATCGTGGAAGGACTCATGACCACAGTCCATGCCATCACAGCCACCCAGAAGACTGTGGATGGCCCTCTGGGAAGCTGTGGCGAGATGTGGCCGTGGCGCTGCCCGGAACATCATCCCCAAGGCGTCCACCGGCGCTGCCAAGGCTGTGGGCAAAGTCATCCCAGAGCTGAACGGGAAGCTCACAGGCATGGCCTTCCGCGTCCCACCCCCAATGTGTCTGTCGCGGATCTGACATGCCGCCTGGAGAAAGCTGCCAATATGACGACATCAAGAAGGTGGTGAAGCAGGCATCTGAGGGCCCACTAAAGGGCATCCTGGGCTATACTGAGGACCAGGTCGTCTCCTGCGATTTTAACAGTGACTCCCACTCTTCCACCTTCGATGTTGGGGCTGGCATTGGTCTCAATGACCACTTTGTAAAGCTCATTTCCTGGTAAGACAATGAATTCGGCTACAGCAACAGAGTGGTGGACCTCATGGCCTACATGGCCTCCAAAGAGTAAGAAGCCCGCCCTGGACCACCCATCCCAGCAAGGACACAGCAAGAGAGAGGTCCCCGGCCGCTGAGCAGTCCCTGTCCTAACTAACCCTTGACACTGAGCATCTCCTCACAAGGCTTCCGTCCCAGACCTCCAGAATAGCAGGAGGGGGCTTAGGGGAGCCTCTACTCTTGAATACCATCAATAGATTCATTGCACCCCTCAAAAAAAATTTCACTTAGTATAGTAGTACATGTTCACTCAAATTGCCACACATGGGAATCAACCCACTTATCTTCCTTCTTTGCTTTTATTCCTTCTTTTCTTTCCTAGTAAAAGGCCAATGCTCTACCCATTGAGCTATGGCCCATTGCTCTGTCATGCTGTTTCATGTGAGCTCACTGCATCTGTTGTGACTGTATTCAACCCTTTTCATACAAAAACAACCGAGGAACATCTGGTCCATGTGTTTCTCTAAGAGTTATTGGCAGGCCTCTGCCATCATGAAGTTTGGGAAGAGACTGTTTACTAGGATAGACTACAAATATTGCAGAAGTCTTTCCACTCAGAAGAATAGTTTGTTCATTCTCATCAATAACCAGCTACTCTGTCACTTTCTGTTGGCTGGATGGGTGCAATTGCAGGGTATGAAAGTGACGCTCAACTTGAAGTTCAGTTGCTGCTGTTTGTTACTTGCTCACAGTTGGGTTCATGGCACCTTCATGTGTTCTTACATTTTACCCTTGCAGTAAGCCTGGGAAGAGGCCATGGAGGTTTGCACAGTCTTCTCTTCCAGTTAAGGAGACTGAGCTCAGGTTCAGCCCTTCGCCTAAGTCATCAGAGCTGGAAAATAACTTGGAGTATTAGAACCCTAATTTTTGCTCTCAATCTAGTATTCATTTTTGTGCTTATGTACATATTGAAGAATATTAATTTATCCAACAAATAAAGTTACATGCAAAACAATACAAAAGGCTGAGTTGAGTTTCTCTGTATATGTGCACAGCATAAGAATACTTTATCCATTTATGGATCCATATGTTATCTGTTTGCCTTATCTACTTTGAATAATGTTCTATGAACATTGGTGTCCGAAATCCTTTAATTTTTTTTAACATATAGCTGTCATCTTGATTGGCTTTATGTACAGAATGGAGATGACTGATTCCTGTGGGCTCTGTCTGTCTGTGCTGGGATTCCAGGGATTGAACACAAGTCTCCAGGTGTGGGTGGAAAGCACCTTACTCTTCAGCCAGCGCTGTAGCCCAGGCAGAAGTTCTCAGTTTAAGTTTTTGTGGACCGCTCACACTGTTTTCAGCTGTGTCTGTGATATTTACCAACACAGGAGCTCCCCTTTTCTACATCCACCTGACTCTTGCTGCCTTTTTGATAAAATCCTTCCTAAAAATCTCAACCTTATAGTCCATTGTGGTTATGATTTTCATGTCCTTAATTTTCAGTAATGTTTAGCCACTTTTATTTTTTACTTTTTTGTAGTGGTCAACTATTTTATTGTCCTTTGAGAAATGTCTATTTAGACCCTTTGCCCACTTTTCAACAGACTGAATTATTTTTTTATTTATTGAATTGGTTCCTCACATATTTTGGGGATTAGGCCAAATTGTGTAGTTTGCAAACTTTTTCTCCCATTTCACAATTTGTCTTAAATTCTTCAATTTTCTCCATTTTCATTTTCTTTGTTTAACCTAATCCCATTGTAATCCCAACGTCTAGTTCTACAGCTTTTGCTCATGCTTTTTGGTTCATATCTTAAAAGGTAAGACAAAAAAATGAAACAAGCAAACAAACAACAAACACCTGTACAGACTAATGATATGTACATTCCCTCTTACATCTGTATCTAGAAGTTTCAGGTACCAGATGTTTCAGTTCCAGGTACCAGATGTTTAACTCTTTTATTCCATTTTGAGTTGGTTTTGTGAATTTTGTGAAATGGGGTTTATTTTTATTTTTCTGTAGAATACACAAATCATTGCCAATCTTGTCTATTCTATTCCTTGTTAGAACCAGAACCCACTTTCCTACCTCACCCCCTCGGGTTGTCATCTCCAAGGCATCCACTGATCACAAGCAAAGTGTAACAATCCTTTTCCTGTGGGCAGAAGACAGCATTTTCTTTAATTTTTCTTTAGATGCGTATTTGATTTTAAGTGTAGTGTTTTGTCTGTATATATGTCTGTGTCTGATGTCTACAGATCATCAAAAGAAGTGTCAGATCTCCTAGAACTGGAGTTACAGACAACTGTGAACCCCATTGTGGGTGCTTAGATAGAACCCTGTCTTCCCTTGTAAGTGTGCTCTTAACTGCTGAATCATTTCTCCAGACAAGCGTACATTTTCCTTTTCATTTTTTAAATTTTCATTTCATAGCTCAGTCATTGCAACCTGTAACTGTTCTCCAGAGATCTGACACAGTTGACACTGACAAGTGTTTTGCTTGGCTTGGAGAGGTCCTGTGAAGGGGTTGGCTCTTAGAGCTCTTACCCCGCGATTTTTCCTAATATCACTTCCTCCTCCGCTGATTTTCCTAATATCACTTCCTCCTCCATTTATCATCATCATCTCCCTCTGTTCATGGCCCTTTCCCCACTCAATGCTCTAAGCGTTTGGACGCTGTTTGTTTTTGTTCTATTTCATGTAGTTTGATGTTTTTGTTACATTTATTATGCTACATGTGTACATATTTCAATGTTGATAGCAGTTGGACGATGGCAAATTAGAGAGTCCATTTCAAAGATAAGGTTTTAAATCAGTCATAATTAGATGTTCCAAATATGCATTCTCTTCTTAAGTTGAATGCCATGTGGTGAAAAGGGCCAAGTCCTCTTCTGGTGAAGTTTTAAATTAGGGTTTTGAAGACATTAATAATCAGGAACTCATCTATCTAATTAAAGGAAGTCAAGTATTTATGAAATATCACTGTTAAGCTCATTGTGTCCAGGTTTATAAAGAGCAGGGACTAGCCATTACCAGGGAATTAATGTAGCAGAAATATAAATCTTGCAAGTAATTAGGCAGCTGTCTGTTTATCAGTGCAGAATGTATTTTAATTTTTAATCAGAGATTTTGTTTCAACTGTCAAAATAATGGTTTGTTTGCAATCTTCCATGAAGCCGACTTCCTAAAATGGGGTTGGTACCCTCGCCCCACTGTGTCTTAGATGCCTTCAAGATTGATTGTGTAACTCACCCTCCTTAGTGAAAAGAGCTAACAGCAACACTTTCCACTTGTATCTTTCCCATGTGCAATTCACAAGATAGCTAAATCCATCTGTTTTAGCAGTGCATCCTACTTACAGGGAAATGAAAGAGAAAATATTATGACAAACATATTGGAATTGCTGTGAGAGAATGGCTTTTATACTCCCAAATCCCAACAGAATCGCCAGAGAAACATCAGAACTCAAGAACCCAGTACAGAGCATGTTCTGTCTCAGACAACAGACATCTGCTGTCTGTCCTTGCTCCAGTCATGAAGTTCATGAACAACATAATTTAGAAGAAAACAGTGGTAACCTTGGAAAACATAAAAGCATGTAATACTATACAGACTAAATAGATGGTATTTATGTATTGAGGAATATATATGTATATACAGATATGTACATGTATGCAATAACAAGAGAAAAAGAGGCCATGAATTTGGAACAAAAAGAGGGGCATATTGGAGGGCTTAAAAGGAGAGGGAAATGAAATGAGAAATGTTACAATCTCTAGATTGTAATCTCTAGAAGAAAAAAATAAAAACAGTTAAAAAGAAAACAAAAAGGATAATGTGAATTCAGATATATACCTCTGCATTCCTGTCAATCATTTCCTAAAGAAAGATGATTGGCTACCATGAGTATGTAGGAAACAGTCTGTGGGGCATTTGATAAATTCTAGCATTATTTCAGAAAGCCCCAAATCTCAAATCTGAATCCTGACTCTTCAGGTTACTAGTCATAAAGAATGAGCACATAGTTTTGGACACCTCATCTTTGTTTTCCTTATTGGTAAGGTGGGGGACACCTACCTAGTGATTTTTCTTGGTTGCTTTGGTATGTTGATGATACAAGGCAAAATAAATCAATGTGTTATCAAGACAATTTTTTGAACTTGCTTCCTTCATTTCTTCTTATTACTATTACTTATTCTTCTCTCATATAATGCATCCCGACCACAGCTTCCACTCTTCTACTCTTCCCGGTTACCCTCACCTCCCTGTTCCCCAGATCCAGCCTCTCACATTGTCTCCCCTCCCCATAAAAGGCAGGTTTCCAGGGACATTAATTGAATATGGCACAACAGGACATGATAATACCTAGTTTGACACTTTCTGTGACATTTGAGTACTTACTTAATCATTAAAAGGCCTTATTGGCTAATGCAATGTAGACATGAGACCCATCCTACAGGGTTCTTCTGAAGGGTTTCCGCTTTAAGTAAAACTTCTTGGACATTTTAGGAATGTAATCACATTTATCGAAATGAATAAATCCAGCAAGACCTAGTTCCAAGAATAAAACAACTTCTTGTAATTGAGATATAAAAGATATGTGATGGCTAATCTTGGCTGTCACTTGACTATATCTGAAATCAACTTACACCCAAACATTTGGGCATGGCTGTGAGGGCTTTCTTTATCAGATTATTTGCTGCAAGAAGATCCACCCTAAATCTGAGCCATGCTTTCTTGTGGCATCCCATATGCAAAGGACACATGAGAAGGAACTTGCTTTTGCCTGCTTGCCCTCACTCTCACTGGCCAGTTCATCTATCCGGATGCTGAGGCTTGCATCTATGGGGTTAGAACAACTTCTTCAGGATTCCACTGTAGACTGAAGACCAGCAGCTCTCCAGAGATTTTCTTCAGCTCCAGTACCAGAATGGTACTACAGAGACATCCAGCTTTTGGACCGAACAACTGCTAGAGTCTTGGTCTTTCTGTAATCAGGAGCCATTGGTGGATTGCCGGACATATTCTAAGGCAATCAAACCACCTTTCTCCATCAATTCTATCCATTTTGTTCCTTTGAGAACACTGACAGTAATACAAGACTCCAATACAAAAAGATTTGGGGACAACAGATTCAGGAATAAGATTTATTTCTAAGTAACATAGAATGTTACTTGAACCATCAATAGATGTTAAGCCTGAAAAAGACTACTGTAAATAATGAGTCCAATAAGTCTCTAGAGATTCATGAAGACCAAGGATGCTGTTTCTGTTATTTGTTTTTTTATATTTTTTTTAGTAAAGGGGCAGTATTTGACCCAGCAGGGTAAAGAAGTCATTGCCATTTTAGTGCTGAAATCCAGTTCTTCTTCTTCTTCTTTTTAAAACTAGACTTTCAACTTGGAGCAATGACCACTGTTGTAAAGCACTTTACAGGATACAAAGCTCTGAATTATTTTTCATGAAATATGATGAATTGATCTGAGCTATGTTGTCAAGAGCACGTGATGAGCTGTTTGCTTTCTGGAGATTCAGAGCGTCAGGAAGGGAAGAACCATGACTTCCTGACACCGGGACAACTTCACAGGTGTCACACCACTTGGCCAACTTTTCTCCACCGCCCATGCTGTTGTCCCTGTGGCGGGCTGTAGTATGATGGGAAGTGCTCTGGAGCCTGGTACCTGCCGTTGACAGTGTGTGACTCCAGGACAGTCATCTTCCACTTGGGGCTTTGATTATAACACTGTAAAAGAAAGAGGCTAGGTATGCAATCAGCTGGATCCTGGCATGTTTTCATATTGATTTTATCCTACAGGTTATGCTGTGCCCACAGGAACCCTCTTGCAGGACAGCTGAAAGGTGCTGTGCTTTCAGGCATCTGGGAAATAACTTGATTAGAGTAAGAACAGGTTCATTTTGAACCAAATTTCAGTTTGGAATGAGTAAGTCAGCCAGATTTCTTTTTTTTTTTTTTGAGACTGAGAAATGAGGAATCCACCATTCCTCCTCTTCCACCATCCACTGTTTCCCATGCACACTCACTACTGGTTTTTATGTGCAGAAGACACTTAGACTTATTTTTTAAGCATCATTGCAAAGTGATGCTGAGGGGGTGCTTTCAGTGTAGTGGTGATCACCACTCGGTATGGTGTCAGGGGGAAGTGTCTTTTCTTGTTTTTGTCATTATCTGTCTGTGTACCAGGACTTGTTTTTTTCACCAGTAAAATAAACATTGTGCCAGCTTCATGGGGAAATATTGAAGATTTGGGGTAATGATGCTAATAAAATTCTAAGTATATTAATAAGAATTTAGTCTTCAAAAACAATTGATTTCTCAATCCTTTGGTTCTCTATGGACCAGCAAGATTTCCCAGCCACCGGAGTGTGACTTTGGAAAGTATTTCTAGTTCACTTCTGTTTCAGATCTCACAGCGGCTTTGCTTCTGCTCTTCTGTACAGGATTGCTTCACCTCACTGCACATTGCCGAGCACTCCAATTGGGATAAATGTGACCACGCACACCCCTTATCAAGTGGTGGTAGCTTTCTAGTCTTCATTGAGCCGCAGTGTGGGCATGAAGTTGAGAGGACTTTACACAAAGGGCAATCATTTTATTTTTTTCAGCAAAGAAATGCTTAGTACAACAAGATTTTCAAACCCGAGCTAAACAAAATTGGCCCAGGAATCAGGGTATGTGTGGTTGTGGATGGGAGAATGGGTATCTTAAGCACCTTGAGAAATGAAGCCAGAAGTTCCACTGAGGCCATAGAAGACAAGTGGATATGAGAACAGCCAGGAAAATAGTGAGTCCAGAGCAGAGGCTGGAAAACCTCAGTAAACTAGATGATAAATATTTTAGGTTGTTGACTTAATATGTCTCTTTGAGCATTGACTCAACTCTGTCATTTATAGAATAGCAAGCATAGCAGCCTGTTCAAGCAATGCGCATTAATGCATTATGATAACATTCCCTGGGGTTGAATTTTATGTTCTCTTCTTTTAAATTTAAAAGATACAAACATCCTTCTTAGCTCACTTGCACACAATCAGGAGCCAGCAGCAATTTGCAGATCTCTATAGAGGGCTGCACACAACAAAATTGCAAATTACAGAACACTGAGCAAGACAGGATGTCAAAACTTCAGGACAACAGCCACTGGGCTGTCCTGAGCTTTCGCCTGTCAGTTTGACATGCCCTGCCTCACTTAGAAAATGGAGCTATACTTTATTTCAAGGTACCAGTTAATCCTCGAGTGCAGCCTGAGGCCACCAGGATTTGTACAAAGACATGAAGGAGAAGGACACTGCTGACAGCATGTGTGTTTGGGTAGATCCTCGCCACTTTTTCTATTATTTTTCAACTATTTCTCCTTAAAAGCTGCCGGTCACCTTGTCCCTGCTGATTTGAGTTATTTCCTCTCAGGACATGCTTCCTCAGCTTCCTGGTGTCCTACTCAAGGACTGAACATGGCTTTTTACAAAAAGCCTGATTTGCTCGGTGTAAGAGATTTTGTGAAGGTGGGTATACCTGGACTTCATATAATGAGATTAAGTCAGTGGGGTGAAGCCCAACTCGGAGAAGATGGTCCCTCAGGGTGGATGCTGTGTAGGAAACTCTTCTCCATACATTCTTAACTTCTGTACACATCCCTCATTAACTAACCGTTGGGAAATCTCTGTTTTTCTCTGCCCTCCCTCTTTCAACATTGTTTCTGGAAAATTGAAGATCCATTATGCACTAGCTAAACTACCTAGGATATTTCTGAATTTTGCCTGAAACACACACATACCTGTACACATGTATGTATATATAGCTTTATTTTTTAAGGTAGATTTTATGTTTTAATTATGTGTTTAAATGTGAAGTTCATGGTGTCTTCAGCAATAGAGATGTACTTTATACTTCTTGGAGGCAACCAAGGGCAATAGCTACAATGTTTTGGGAGTCTCTTGGAAAACACTGACCAACAATTCAAGAGAGAAATTTCAGTGTGGGTTGTGTTGTTTATTTAATGGTTTGCCTTTTGTAAGGCCATTGGAAACTCAGATGAGAAAATTTCATTTAAAACATATTTATGTATATATATGTTAAAAATATATATTTACTATACACAGACTTGCATGTACTATATGTTTCTTAGGTAGCTATTTAACACTTTGATTCCTTATGGCCTTCAGACGTGATTGTTTGCCTGTATGTATATATGTGTGGTATGCATGTATTGTCCCTAGAAGCCAAAATAGGGGCAAGTGGTCCCCAGGAGCTGGAGTTAGACATTGCGAACTAGGAATCATGCCTGGGTCCTCTGCAAGAATAGCCAGTGCTGCTAAGCATTGTGCCATAACTTAAGCCCTGAAAAGTTTTATTAACAGGTAAAAATATTCTTACTAATTTTTTATAAGAGAAGGAAATCCACTTTTAAAGTGCCCTTTATTACAATTGAGAAAGCTTTCTCAAAGTTCTATAAATGGATCCTCACTAAATCCTTAAATGAGAAATTCTTCTCACATAGCTCAGGAACGGATTAATTTTCCTTGACTTTGTTAAGGCAATGATTTTGTCACGTAAATGCTAGAACTTCAGTGCTCCATTTTGATCAAGAGAAGGCAGAAGAATGGCACTGAGAGAATCATGGGGAGAGGGAGATGTTTCCTTCCCAGCTTCTAGAGAAGGTCAGACAACTGGAGATTTTATTCGAGCAGTCAAGCAGCTAGTTGAACTAATTGCTTCCCTGAAATGACTTTCTTTGACTGAATACACTAGGTGTTGGAGTCCAGAGGGCTAATCTCACGTTATTTGCCTGACCAAATAACATCCCGAGCCACAGGCAATTTAGTCTAGAGCAAAACAGAAACAATTAGGCAGTGCCCTAGGAGATCTTTTATGTGGACCTTCCTTGCCTCTTCTGTACCAGTGCATTTTTAGAGAGCCAGAAGACAGATTTTATTTTATTTTATTTTTTTTTGAAAGCAGGCCCCCATAGAGGATTGTTTAGTTAATATAGAAAGAATATTTTCTTCTTCTGTCAAAGCAACAGAGGAACTTCAATTACAGAACTTCAAATATTTGCTCATCATAAGAATAAAAAAGTGATATGAAAACAGCAAAATCACCAAATGGGAAGAGGAAGAAGGGCTCTGTTGTTGTTATTATTATTATTAATCATTGCTGTTGCCAATGTGGTTGTTCAACAAAATTATGAGAACAACATTCTTTCAAGGATATTCACTTAGAAATTTTTACTTAAAACTGACAGGCGCTATAAAACAATATAATGATCCAAGGTAGTTTAGTTAAATAAAATTTGTTCAATAAATACTCCTTCAGAGAAGATGCACAGGGGAGATGCACAGGAGGCCACAGGCAAGTCTGTATCATTCCAGGACTGCAGCCAGTCCCTATTGTGTCTTAGTTTCTATTTCTATTGTTTCATTTGCAGTCAAAGAAGTGGAGCCAGTAAGGGGCCATGGACGGTGCTTTGAGGAAGGGGGGATAAAACATAGAGGTATAAAGGGGGAAGTGGCAGTTATAGAGAATGAAGAGGTAAATGGGAGAGGAGGAGATGGGAAGAAAAAGTATGGGAGATGTATGGGATGGATAGTAACATCAAAGACCTTTTGTAAAAAAGAATTAAATGGATTTTACCACCACAGATGTATCCTAAATTCTGCAAATTAAAAAATTTAAATGGAATTAGCATACAATTGGGTAATAATGTTCCTACTAGTCACCACAGGGTAACAAATAAAAAGCCCAGTGCCAGAAATGGGTAACGATTTTTGGAGTTAGTGGGGTCCCGTAGACAACCAAACAGCATAGGCTGTTGCATTGCTCTTGGTCACCCTCTAGAATTTGGGCAGTGAGTCCCGATTGCTGATATACCGCCCTTGAGTCATCAGACATGGAGACATAAAGCTGATGTTGACCAAGAAGTTTTGTGCCTACTGGACATCTTTTACGGTGCTGGAAGAAGTCATGCATACTATCAGAGAAGAAGAGTAATCCCCAGTTTTACACAGCTGCGAACTATGTGAGTTCCAATAATGACTGACTGGGAGGACATGCACGCTGGTGCAATAGTGTCAGGGATATTATGGGAATAACTAACCAACCACTTACTGGTTGGATTTAAGGCCCACTCCACAAAATGGAACTCATAGCTGGCACTATTAAAGGGGCCAAGTATCTATAGCGAAACAGGTAATGGGGCCTAGAGGAAGACCAACTATAATTATTGGTTAAATTGAGATGGTATTAAAATGACTTTACTGACTTATCGCTATACCATAATTTAGCATATCTACCACCTTCATCAGAGAAGATTTTTTCACAACAGATGATGATTAACAGAGACCAGAACTGGTCAAGTCACAGAGTAAGAGCTGTGAAGCGGCACATGCGCCTAAATCTGGCATCTATAGCACCCACAACCCCTAGAGGAGGAACTAATGGTGATTCATAGCTGCTGGGAGACGAAAGTCAGTTTTCACTGAGTGTGACCCCTGGAAGGTCAACCACATCCAGCTGCCATGATTTTGTGTAGGTTCCCATAGCTGTTGTAAGTCCCTGAATGAAACAGACACATGATGTCCAGAAGACGGCATTTTACTGCACCCCTCCACATCCCTGTTCATAGAGACACATGATATCAAGAAGATGACATGTCATTGCACCCTTCCACACCTGCCTGCTCTTAGATTTGTTCTGCCTCCTTTCCGGAAGGTTCCCTGGGCCTTGGTGTCATTTAAAGTGTGGTAGGATGATATAGGTTTCCCATTTAGGACTAATCACTCAGTCTTTTAGTCTCCATCTTTTCTCATATGCTGTCTGTCAAGGTTCCTGAATAATATTCTTCCATAAATTATGTAGGAAGTATTCCTTAATTTCATGCTTAGGGAAGCATAATCAGTAGAGCTTCAGATGTTATGATTGATGGCACTTCTCTTCATATTTATGCCCAACAGATATTGTTATTTATTCTTCCAGGAGTGGGTGGTTTTCTCAAAGGGAGAACTTCCATTTTTAGAATTCAAGTAATTGATTTGGACCTTAAGATTTTTGCTTGGCAAAATATCCTGCTAAAGAACTCAGCAAAAAATAACTTGGAAACAGATAAGATGGCTTAACTGTAAAGGTGCTTGCTGCCAAGCCTGATGACCCTAGTTTGATCCTTAGGACTTCCAGATTGAAGGAGAGTACCGACTTGTGCAAATAGTCTTCTGACCTACAAAGCAACAGTTGATAGGTGTACCGCCACCACACACAAAATAAAACAAAGAAGAAAATGTGAATGAACTATTGTACCACATGTCAGATGAACTCAAGCACATTGTTGAAAGCACACTAGCCATTGTCTAATCAGCTCAGCAGTCCATTATCCTATTCTTACATATTCATCTGTGACCATTTATTGATGTAGATATAAAAGTTTTATTTGGTCACTTTATGCTTTGTGGAATATGGAAACTATAAAAGCTATTTTAGAAGCTTATTATCTACTACTGTGCATGAAACGTATCCAATATAATTCAAGATAGCATTTGGAAAAGCGTTAACACGTATCTATTAAAATGTACTCAGACTTTAAAACAAAAAGTCCTATTCTGTTGAGGTAGTGAACTTGTCTTAGGACTGAGGGAAATTGAGAGCATCTCACAGGTTGAAGCTTGACCGTTACGGGGTAGTTGAAGACTGATACTCATGGCTTTCCTGGCTTATAAGACTCAGAAAAGAAATTCACTAAAGAAGTGTACAGTGTATAAGGTTGAGAGGTATCAAAAGATAGTTTTGGATGGTAATGCAATATGATAGAAAATAAATTAGGTACAAGACTTTGGACTTACCAAGATAGGATAGATAATGGAGTATGTTTTTCTGAATTTGTCAAATGCAAATGGACTAGATATTGTTGATGTATTGATTTCTTGTGTATACCATAATATTATACTTGTATATAATTTTACTTAGATTAGTTATGGCCTTTTAATTTTAGACAAAAAGGGGAAATAGAGTGGTATATTATTTGTGTTTTAATAAATCACAACTCTCCCACTTTGTCTTTCACCTTATTGGTCAAGATTAAAACATGGAACTCAGTCAAGATCATTTTCTTTATTTATTTAATACTCATAACATGATCAGAAGTAGTTTTTTAAGGTTGGTATTGAGTGAAACAGGTTTGAATGATTTCTTCAGACCTCAAGGAACCTAATTTGTCCCCCTTTTTTCTTTGCTTTAGAGCTATTTTCTATTATTAATTTCCTCTATGATGACCGGAGCATTATGCGTTCTAAAGCAAATATCACAGATTTAAAGTCATAAATGACTTCCTGTAAACATCCTCCCTTAGACCTTGCTGTTGAATGGGCATTTCCTTTCTTTTACATCTGTACATACAGATAATAGTAGTTGGGACTCTTTTCAGTTTCTGATAACAGAAATGATATAGCCTCATGATTTCGAGAAGAGAGCTTATTATCATGTGAAAATATTTAACATAGGAGATCAGGATGGTTTTGAGACTCCACCAAGATGTCAGAGCTTCAGGTCAGCTTCACTCAATGCTCTGAAATATTTTCCTGCCACACGTTTGCATCCTAACCAGCAGGGGCGGTAGAAAGCAGAATGGGAAAATGTTGTGTGCAGAAAACCAGCCAACTCACCAACCAAACCAAACCAAACCAAACCAAACCAAACCAGTTACACTAGCTTTCTTCACCGTGTGTTTTCAGGAAGTTGAAACCTTTCCATGCCACTGGTTGGTACCAAGTCCTTGATCACACTGTTTTAGTGGAAGCTACAAAGTGTTCTCTAGTCATGCCCCCTGATGTCCTGTGAGATAAAAACAGGGAGATTTTGTTATTGACACTCACAACAGCAAAAGAACCTAAAAGGGAAGGCAATAAAATGTCTGCTTGGGTATCTGTTCACTTGGTGTTTTTCTTTCGTCCATTCTCAGTTTCCCCAGACCATGTTTTTGTTTCCTATCCCGATGGGTTCCAGGTCATGACTGCACATGTTTGCATTGCCAAGTTGATGGGATATTAGCATGTGTCTGTAGAAAGCAACGGCAACAACTAGTTACTAAGGCAGACTGACGTTTAACTCAAATAGGTACTTTAGAATTCACACAACATAAAAGAACTGTAAATTTTGAAGTTACAGGGGTTAGACAGTGACACCTGAAAGAGCAGCACAGGAAAGAGAGGCTAACAGAGGCCCAACCACGGCTTGTGTCCTGTAAATTCTGTTTGCTTTGTATCCTGTCTAGCTTCTGTGAGATCTTTCACACTATTGTGCCACCTAGATAAACTTTACCCCACTAAATCCTGGGAGGAGTCCACATGGCCCCTTAACAAAAATGGGAAAATACTGGGTGGATAAAGACAGGGACTGGACCCGTGAAGGTTCAGGCTTACTCACAGGTTCAAAGTCACTTGTGGAGAGTTATAGGGGTAGTGGCATGAGGATTTGTCATATAACTAGCTCCCAAACTTACTGTCAAAACCGGGTTTACAAAGCTGGTTGGGACAGGTGTCTCCCTCTCTCTGGCATTGACTTCATGAGTGCACTAAGTGAGAAGGCTGGACTTGATACTGCCAATTTCATACTCCAGTGGACACCATTTTCATTGTACTCGACTCATCACTCAGCTATTCCAGGCACACAGAATGCAAAAAAAAAAAAAAAAAAAAAAAAAAAAAAAAAAAAGACGGTATCTCCAGGATCGGCTAACAAAATGAGCCTAGGTAATGCCTAAATCTTTTTTCAGTTTGAAAAATTCATATTTGCTGGGGCTACATAATTGACTACCATCTTCCTTGGTCTACTGGCTCCAGCTTTATTTTCTTCATCTCAAAATTTTTTTACTATAGACTGAATAGGGACAGAGACAGCTTTGGGTCCCTCAAAGGTGCTGTAATATGTGAATAGTGCTTCATTATGCTCTGTTATAACTTATTTGCAGCTTGTTTTATTCTGGTTTTGAGAACTCCTATTTTAGCTTATTTATCACATCTTTTCATTGACTCAAGATAGGTACTCACCTGTAATACAAGGTAATGATATCTGGGAAGTCCACCAACGTGAGTGTGGAATATATTGTTCATTTTTCTCCAATAGGTCTTCGGCTAACTTTATAAATTAAACTTTGCTGTGTAAGAAATTGTTCATGGTTAGAGAGAAAATGCTGTAACTTTTATTTCATTGAGTAAAACAACAGGGGTTTATGTTCTTCGAGGGGCCGTAGGTTTAAGACCTCGTTGAAGAATTTTATTAACCACGTGCTGTACATCATCATTATGATCCGAAGTTAGAGCAGATGATTCATGGTTTCCTTAGCAATAAGTAAATGTATAAGCATGGTTTAATATTGTGATAAACTTTAACACACAGTTTACTGGCTTTTTATGGAACACATAATATTATAATGGGGGCATAGTAAACAGGTATAAATTTTGAACTATTCAATTTGAGGTTCTTGATTAAAAATTACATTTACTAGACTGTTTTTTAGTTCACTCACAGGTACTGGAGCAGCATCAGTACTCTCGGGAATCAGGGGAGCAGATAGATGCAGAAAGAAATATCTGCATGAAGTTAGGAGGAGATGTACCATGTTCTAGGTTCCTGTATCATTTCATGGGGAAAAACAGATGGCCTCCTTATATTCCAGAGGCACGAACAAAACACTGCTGAAAAATCTTAGCTAATAGAAATTGTTAGTTCAACAAGTTTCAAGATTGGAATGTGTCTACTAGAATATGAAATTTTCAATAATTCACTTATACTCTTTGTGTTAAATGTTCAAGGCAGGGTGATTTGATAAATTAATTTGCTACGTGCTTGTAATGTCTGGGGCTGACAAGGAGAAACTCAATATAAAGGGGGAAACTTATGCTACAGTAGTTACTATCCTTGGTCTGTGATGAGTATACACTCTTGTGTTCTACTCACATGGGGATTTGGGTGATTTTTTTTTAATCCCAAGATTCTTGAGTGGAGGTGATATTCACTTCAACACAGTGTGCCACTGTGAAGCTTCACTATGGTCTCTTCCTGCTGACTGAAGCCTGGCATGTCTCAGCCACGCTTCCTAGTCTAGGTCCAAGAACAAAGATGATTTGGAGGAAAAACTGCAGATAAACTGGCACAGAATAGGTGACATGAGGCTTTGTTGTGGATGTCACAGGTCTGAGCATGCTGACTCTTGCAGAGTAACCAAGCCTAAGTTTAGAGAAACCCTGGGAAATGTAGGAAAATATTTGATATGATCCATATTGGTGTGGGTTAGAGAATTCACAAGTGGAAATGCAATAGAATAGTATTAACAAGGGAGTGAGTTACGGTGTAAAACTTACAGCAGGCTCCCTCTTGCTCGAAGCACTGTGAGTACAGATGCATAATCAGAAGACTTCACAGTAAGCTGCAGCAGTATTGGAATGCTAAAAGATCTTGTAAGCCAACCTAATGAAATTATAAAGTGGGACTGATTATTATGGAGAGACGCTTCTTTGTGTGTGTGTGTGTCTGTCTGTCTGTCTGCATATGAATATACAGTGTATGTGCACACCTGTGTGTATGTGTATGTGTTCCTGGAGGCCAGAGGAAGATGTCAGGGTGTCCCTTATTCCCTTGAGTAGAAGTTTTCCACTGAAGCCACGGTTAGTTTGTCATCAAGAAGCCCCAGAACTCCTCCTATGCTGTGCCTGCCCCCAGTGCTGGGATTATAGGCACATGTGGCTTGGCTGTGACTGGATATTTATGGTATTGAGGATTTGAACTCTTGTCCTTATGCTTGCACAGCAAATTCTCTTTAATGAACCACCTTCCCAGCCTCTATAATATTACTTCAGTGAGTGACTCTTTCGACCTTGCTACCTTTTCCGCACGCAGGGCACTGGTCCTAGGGGAACAAACTTCCCGAGGGAGGAGCTATGGTTCTAGATCTTGAGAGAAGCTGCATGCATTGGAGTTGCTGTCTCCCTCCAGAAACTCAAAGGCACGTGGAGAAAGTGAGAACTTAAGAAGTCCTGTTTTACTTCTCATCTCAGGATTCTGACTTTATTTGAACCTGTGTAGGAAGAAATAGGAGTGAAGTCTTTGGAAATATAAGACACACTGTATTTCTTCACCAAACTTACCTGAGCAGGAAATCATGTGCACAAGTTTTACAGGGGGTTGCCTGGATGGGGAGGTGCAGGAGGAGGGAGAATCACCAGTTTCAGCATTACTATTGGAATGCTGTTGTTGCATGCTAGACATACATGTTTTTAGGTTAGGACCAACAGCAAGTGCATTCCTTTAGACTTCTGCACTGGAGCCGCATCTGTCCTCACGGTTTCCTGATGTGGGAGTGATTTTCATTAATAAAGAAACTGCCTGAGCTCATTGATAGGCCAAACCTTTACATGGGTGGAGTAAACAGAACAGGATTCTGGGAGAAGGAAGCTGAGTCAAGGAGTCGCCATGATCTTCCCACGCCAGGCAGACGCAGGCTAGAATCTCCCCCCCCCGGTAAGCACACCTTATAAGAAATGGGCATAGTCCAGGTGCCAGAAAGCCGAGAAGAGCTAGCCAATAATGGGCCAGGCAGTGTTTAAAAGAATACAGAAGCTTCCAATTATTTCGGGGCAAAAGCTAACCATGTGGGTGGCCGGGTGCCGGGAACCCAGCCCTGGCACTCCTTATTACAACAGTTTCCCTGCCATCACTTCTGTTTCTTCCTAGGCCTGTGCATTCACACTGCTTAGCTTCCCACGGGCTGTTGTGATTAACCTATCACATGGTGTTGAATCTTCCTTTAACTACTCATTCATTTAACAAGTGCTCACTTAAGCTCTCTCTTCGTCGAGCGGGATGCTCAGCAGTGGGTTTTGGAATGGAAAGAATTTGGAGTTTTCTTGTTAGCCAGTTTATCTTTTGGTTAATTTCAGTTTAGCTCAACCCAGATTTGAAGGATGCTGATTCAAAGTTCTCTATCCTTTGTCTACTGATATTCTGCAGGTCAGGTTTCAGAGCGTGTATTGGGACACTCACAGTAGGTTTCCGGAGCAAGCTTGTGCAAAGAGACTTTTTGTCTGTTGTCTTAGAGTTTCTGTTGTTGCAAGGACACACCATGACTTGAAAGCAAGTTGGGGAGGAAAGGGCTTATTTGGCTTACACTTCCGTGTTGCTGTTCATCACTGAAGGAAGTCAGAAGAGGAACTCAGACAGGGCAGAATGATGGGAGTGCAGGGGCTAATATAGATGCCATGGAAGGGAGCTATTTAATGGCTGGTTTTTCATAGTTTGCTTAGCCTTTTCCTATAGAATTCAGGACCACCAGTCCAGGGATGACACTATCCATAACAGTATTGGCCCTCTCCTATTGATCACTAAATGAGAAAATGCCATATAGCTGGATCTCATGGAGGCATTTCCTCCACTGAGGCTCCATCCTCTCTGATGACTTTAACTTGTGTCCAGTTGACATACAAAACCAGCTTGTAAACCTATAGAATTTCCTATATGTCAGTTCAACAGGAGAATTTTAAAAATAGTTTCCCACCATTGCTCTGTGCTCTGTCTGGTGGCTGAGAGGATTTTTTATTTTTGCATAAGACTTATTTGTCTCCTCCTCATTTCTCTCATCTCTTCACATCAGTACTTGGCTACAGAGTGATGACTCAGCAGAAAAAAGTGCAAACTGCACAAGCCTGACAATCTGGGTTCGATCCTTGGAACCCACATAAAAAAAAAAGTAAAGAAAAAAAGCTTGATGACTTAAGATGACATCTGTATTCCCAGAACTCTTCCAGTGAGATGGGCGGCAGAAAGGAGAATGATCTAGAAGTTCCCAGGTCAGCTAGCATGGAGTAGGCAGCACATCAGAAATAAGAGAGACCCTGCCTGAATAAGGCAGAAGGCAGAAGCCAACTCCAAATAGTTCTAAAGAGTTCAAATTCAAATACACCACACATACACACCAATAATAGATGATAGATAGATGATAGATGGGTAGATAGATGGATAGACAGACAGACAGAGAGAAACGATATGTTGCTGCAAGTACAGTGAACTCCTTCCGAGTCTTTCTTTGGCTCCGTCTCTGCAGTTGCACTTACTATGATTGACAGGAGTGTACATTCCTCAGCCATAGCTAAGCACTTCAGACAATACTCTGGACTCCACTGTTCTGTTTTCCAAAGTTTCTTTCTTTCTTTCTCTCTTTCTTTCTTTCTTTCTTTCTTTTCTTTCTTTCTTTCTTTCTTTCTTTCTTTCTTTCTTTCTTTCTTTTGCGGTATTTATTTATTTATATATCAAAGATTTCTGCCTCCTCCTCACCATCGCCTCCCATTTCCCTTTCTCTACACCAACCAAGTCCCCCTCCCTCGTCAGCCCGAAGAGCAATCAGGGTTCCCTGCCCTGTGGGAAGTCCAAGGACCAGCCACCTCCATCCAGGTCTAGTAAGGTGAGCATCCAAACTGCCTAGGCTCCCACAAAGCCAGTACGTGCAGTAGGATCAAAAACCCCAGTGCCATTGTTCTTGAGTTCTCAGTAGTCCTCATTGTCTGCTATGTTCAGTGAGTCCAGTTTTATCTCATGCTTTTTCAGACCCAGGCCAGCTGGCCTTGGTGAGTTCCTGGTTGAACATCCCCATTGTCTCAGTATATGGGTGCACCCCTCGAGGTTCTGAGTTCCTTGCTCGTGCTCTCTCTCCTTTTGCTCCTGATTTGGACCTTGGGATTTCAGTCCAGTGTTCCAGTGTGGGTCTCTGTCTCTGTCTCCATACATCGCCTGATGAAGGTTAATATTCAGGAGGATGCCTATATGTTTTTCTTTGGGTTCACCTTCTTATTTAGCTTCTCTAGGATCACAAATTATAGGTTCGATGTCCTTTATTTATGGCTAGAAACAAAATATGAGTGAGTACATCCCATGTTCCTCTTTTTGGGTCTGGCTTACCTCACTCAGGATAGTGTTTTCTATTTCCATCCATTTGCATGCAAAATTCAAGAAGTCATTGTTTTTTACTGCTGAGTAGGACTCTAATATATATATATTCCATACTTTCTTCATCCATTCTTCTATTGAAGGGCATCTAGGTTGTTTCCAGGTTCTGGCTATTACAAACAATGCTGCTATGAACATAATTGAGCATATACTTTTGTTGTATGATAGGGCATCTCTTGGGTATATTCCCAAGAGTGGTATTGCTGGGTCCAGGGGTAGGTTGATCCCGAATTTCCTGAGAAACCACCACACTGCTTTCTAAAGTGGTTGCACAAGTTTGCATTCCTACCAGCAATGGATGAATGTACCCCTTTCTCCACAACCTCTCCAGCAAAGGCTAACATTGATGTTTTTGATTTTAGCCATTCTCTTTCTTAGTTATGAAAACTAATCTCTTTCTGCCATTATTCACTTCACAGGATCACTGCCCTCAGCTAGCCCTGTTAGTCCGGCATGATTTTGGGTGTTGCTGCATGTGTTATAGTGGTTAGGGAGTGTACCTGGATACAAGGTCCACACCAGGGTGTGCAACTCTGCAGCATGTGTTAGCTTGGCCAGAGTTACATGCGTCACTTCTGCAGCCCCTTTCATGCAGCTAAGGTAGATTTGGGCAGCCCTTCTGTAGGAACTGTTCCTTAAGGTTGTTGCATCTTTAGATGAGGCAGAGAAGCGTTCAGTAAACTGCACACTGTCTGGTTCCTGAGCAGTGGAGGGTGATCTAATTACTGTGTATCTGCAGTGGAGAGCAAAGAAGAATCAAACTCCTATTAAGATTACAAAAATACTAATTGTGTTCAGTTTAGCATAAAAATTGCATTTGAAATGGTCTGAGAACTTTTTAAAATTTAGAACCACTAATTTTTTGGTTTTTAAAAATATTACTTTTATTGTTGAGATCATAATATAATTACAATGCAGTCTCACAGCAAACTCCCTGATCTTTTTTCTCTCACAACTTTTCCATCCTTAGTCATCAGGAAAATGCAAATCAAATTACCTTGAAATTTCATCAGTCAGAATGGCCAAAACCAATAAAACAAATGCTATCTCATTCTGGTAAAGATATGGAGGAAGGGGACACTCATCTATTGCTAGTGGGAGTGCAAACATGTACAGCTACTATGGAAATCAGTGTGGCAGTTTCTCAGAAAGTTAGGAATAGATCTACCTCAAGATCAGCTATGCTACTCTTGGACAAACACCCAAAGGATTCTACTCTACTTCCTACTACAACTCTACTGTACTTCCTACTACAGAGACACTTGCTTAACCATGTTTCTTGCTGCTTTGTTCATGATAGCCAGAAACTGGAGAAGGCCTAGATGTCCATATACAGATGAATAGATAAATAAAGTGTGGCACACTTCTACAATGGAATATTACTCAGCCGTTAAAAAAATTAAATTATGAAATTCTCAGTTAAATAGATGGAACTAGAAAAAATTCATTCTGAGTAAGGTAACTCAAACCCCTCAAAGACAAATATGGTATATATTTGTTTATATCTAGATGTTAGTTGTTAAGTTTTATAACCAAACTATAATCCATGTAACCAAAGAGGTTAGGTATAGTGTAAGGGACTAGTGAGGGGACAGGAGGATATCCATAGAAAGGAGAAACACAATAGATAGTTATGGATATGTGTGTGTGTGTGTGTGTGAGAGAGAGAGAGAGAGAGAGAGAGAGAGAGAGAGAGAGAGAGAGAGAAAAGAGAGAGAGAAAGAGACAGAGACAGAGAGTGTGGGTGTGCGTGCGTGCATGTGTGTGTGTGTGTGTGTGTGTGTGTGTGTTTCCGTCTATCTGTCTGTGTGACTGAATTTGGGGAATCAAATGTGGACAGACAGTAAAGAGGGGGGTTAGGGAGGAAATATTGAAAAGGGCAGCTAAAATTAAGGACCATTTGAGGGGTGACATGAAAACCTAATACAGCATATGCTCCCTAAAATATATACATATTATATAAAGATGAAGGCAATTTAAATGAAACTGCCAAATAACAGAGGAGACAGATTATTAAGGGACTTTGTGGTCCAGCCCTAAGGTTCTCTTCGGGGCTCAGACTGGACACTCAGATAAGAAAAAAACTTTTTTCTTGAGGTATCTGAGGGCAAAAGAATTCTTTTACATGTAGGCTGTTTCCAACAAGTCTCTTTACTCTTCTGCTTCTATTTTAACTCTCCTGCCTTAATTCTAATTCATTCTAGCTTCTTCTCCTCTACCTTAAAAGTTTTCTCCTTACAGGAGGCTTGAAGCAAAGAAAAGTTACAAGAGTTTCCTCTCATTTGTCAAAAGTAATTCCTAGAGTAAGTGAATAAGGAGCTGAGCCATTTACCACAGCAACATAAGGGTTTCGAGGTTACAGAAGTAGGGACTGTGATAAGAGCCCTATGACACAGTGTCTATGGGTTTCTTGTCAGCTAGACTTGGTAAGGGAAGAATTAGCATGTTTTTTTTAGTGTGCTTTTTGTAGTGATCTTGGTTAGACATCTGTGACTCTGACCTTGTACATAGCTGTAAAGTTTTAAACTTATAATCTACTTACAAAAAGCCTTTAGTCCAGTTTGAACTTGTATTGAGGTAAAAGCGAGCTAACTGTGTGCAGTTAGTCTGAGAAAAAGGAGCAAATCAGGCTTTCAAGTGTCTACAGTTCTCATAGAACAAATAGATCTGGTTATGAAACATGTCTTAGTATATTCTCTATATATCAAAATTATACAGCCAAGTGAAAAGTCATCTTCCTGACCACCCATAGATCTATGTGTCCATAAGATTGAGATGTTGTCATGCTATTATGTATACACATCACATGAGATTACATACTGCAGTGCAGGTATTGTGGAGACATCAAGCTGCTTTGGCAAATGTGAGCAACAGTTTCTGGAGTCAATGGTCCTGCAGGATTAACCTCCATCACAGAATCACTCCTCTAGTGGGTTGACATCTGAGCTCTAATTGCCACCTGCTGTAATTTTTCACAGTCTCTGACAGCAGATCTCCAAATGGATATCTCATCACCAAATGAAGCTTTTAGTGCCAGGAATGGGTTACATATAATCAAATTCTTGGTCAAAGTAGCCCCCTGTAGAAACCCTAAAACAATCTAAGCTGTTGCCAATTAATTAGTTGCTCTTCACAAACTGACAGTAAAGGCTTGTTGCTGAACACAACACCTACACAACTCTTTGAGCAGGGAGAAGTTGAATTGGTGCTTACCTAGAGCCTTTACCCCTTCTGACTAGTATTCATGGTACTGGAAGGTGCTTTGCATGCTACAAAAGAAGACAGGTAACCCCTGACCCAGCTATAAACTCTTCTGACTGCAGTGGTGATTTGTCTGCAAAATGAGCCAGTGTAATTGTCATGCAAAGCTTGTGGGAGTAAGTAACCAATATCTGACTGGACTTTATGTCCACTTTATGAGATGGAACTCACACCCAATAGCTTGGGTGGCCAAGAATCTGAGACCAGATAGACCAGGGACCTAAAGAAAAATCAAATACTACTATTTTTTTAAAGGATTGCAGCCTTAAAATGACTCCCAATGACATTCTTGCATACTCATAGATGAGAATATAGAATGATTGCTCAGCTATCATAAGAGATGGGTACAAATACAGTAGCTGCAGATCCCCAGCCAGATAATGTGCAGAGAGCGAGAGAACTTGGACTGCTCAGTCCTAAATGGGATGTCTCCGTCCAATCCTCATCCCAGGGTTCAGGGAACCATGCAGACAAGGATCCACAAAGATTGTAAGAGCCAAGGAGAATGGAGGACACAAACAAAAACAAAAACACTAGAAAACCAAGATCTTCTAAACACAGCAGGCCCAACACCCACCCATAGAACACATAGAAACTGTGTAGCATGCTGAGGTCTACACTCCTCTATGCCAGATGAGGTTGTAAGGATGAGAGGAGATTTGAACACATTCCCTCGTCCCTAACCCAGCATCTGCCTCTAATTGTTAACTACTTTCAAATGAAATATTAGTTCTATTCAACTGAGTCTCTGAGGATACAAGCCACTCTTTAAGGGCAGGTCCCATGCCCAGTGGTAGAGGGCCAGAGCAAAACAAAATGGCAAAAAAGGAAGAAAATCTTTTACTTTTAATAATACTGGTTATACCAACATGTGTGCACAAAGATTTCAAATTATTAAAAGGCAATCTTCTTATACATTCTTTTAATCAATATTGAACAATTTAAATATACATGTGGCATGGTATGTAAAACAGTATTGTGATGTTGCTCTTAATTTGATGGTTATAAAATATTTAGGTGCCTTCTGTTACCCTTTCTTGTTCATTGCTTGTATTCTTTAATATTGGATGAAGTTTGAACTTACCTCTCTACCAAAATTTGCTAATTTTTCCTACAGAAGGGTGAAGAAAGATATTGAAAAATGATAGGATGAAGACACAGTTGGTGGTACCCTCTGTTTTTAAGGTTCTGATGAGCATTCCAGATTTCTTATCCCATTGCTCATTTGAGCATAGAAAGACCTGGTACAGTTCCTGGCCAAGGTCAGAATGTCTCCACATCCCTGTCATCATTGTCACAGGGAAGAAACACACTGGCTATTCAGTTATTCCTTTCCCTTCCCTCCCCTTCTCTCCTTTCCCCTCTATTCTTATTCTTCGGCTCTCTTCATGCCTTCTCTCTTTTCCTCAAAACTCTTAAATTTCTCAGTGTAAATATATTAGTTAACAATACTTGATTAATTTTTATTTTATTTG
>CAWTZC010000499.1:0-25864 GCA_963919715.1 Microtus obscurus | reverse complement strand
TTTTCTTTTTTTATTGGAAAAGAAATTTCTCCTCCTCCTGCCTCCCATTTCCCTCCCACTCCTCCCTACTCCTCCTTCCCTCCCCCACTCCTCCCCTCCCTCTCCAGCCTGAAGAGCAATCAGGGTTCCATTCCTGTGGAAAGTCCAAAGTCCTCCCCCCTCAATCCTGGTCTAGGAAAGGTAAACATTCAAACTGGGTAGCTCCCACAAAGCCAGAACATGAAGCAGGATCAAAACCCAGTGCCATGGTCCTTGGCATCTCAGCAACCCTCATTGTCCGCCAAATTTAGAGATTCCGGTTTTATCCCATGCTTTTTCCAGTCCCTGATCCAGCTGGCCTTGGTGAGCTCCCAAGAATCAGCCCCACTGTCTCCACGGGTGGGCGCACTCTTGTGGTCTAATTTCTTTTCCCTTGTTGAATCTCCTTCTGCTCCTCATTGGGACATTGGGAGCTCAGTCCAGTGCTCCAGTGTGGGTCTCTGCTCTGTCTATCTCCATCATCGCCAGATGATGTTTCTAAGGTGATATGCAAGATATTCATCAGCCTGTCTATAGGGTTGGGTCATTTCAGGTTCCCTATCCTTAGCTGCCCCAAGGAACTAACTGGGGGCATCGCCCTGAGCACCTGGGAGCCCCTCTGGATCCAAGTCTCTTGCCAACCCTAAAGATGGCTCCCTTAATTAAGATGTGTGCTTCACTGCTCCCCTAACCAATATTCCTTTATCCCAATCATCCTGTTTCCCAAGTTCCCCCCACCCTCCCCTTCTCACATTTCTCTCCCCTTCTCCCCTTACCCCCCCCCCACCACACCTTAAGATCCATTTATTTGTCCGGCAGTCTAGTCTACTTCCCATATCAGGAGGATAGCTATATGTTTTTCTTTGGGTTCACCTTCTTATTTGGTTTCTTTAGGATAACATATGCCTGGGCCACTGACCTTTATTTATCTCTAGAAAACCAATTATGAGTGAGTACCTCCCATGTTCATCCTTTTGAGTCTGAGTTACCTCCCTCAGGATAGTGTTTTCTATTTCCATCCATTTGTATGCAAAATTCATTGAAGTCATTGTTTTTTACGCTGAGTAGTACTCTAATGTGTATATATTCCACACTTTCTTCATCCATTCTTCATTGAAAGGCATCTAGGTTGTTTTCAGGTTCTGGCTATTTTAAATAATGCTGCTATGAACATAGTTGAACAAATGTCCTTGTCATATGGGCGGGCATCTCGTGGGTATATTCCCAAGAGTGGCATTGCTGTGTCCATGGGTAGGTTGATCCCAAATTTCCTGAGAAACTAGCCACACTGCTTTCAATGTTTACTGAAGTTTCCGTTCCCACCAGCAATGGATGAGGGTACCCCTGTCTCCACAGCCTCTCCAGCAAAGGCTATCATTGGTGTTATTGATTTTAGCCATTCTGATGGGTGTAAGACGATATCTCAATGTTGTTTTGATTTGCATTTCCCTGATCGCTAAGGAGGCTGGGCATACCTTAAGTGCCTTTTGGCCATTTGAACTTCTTCTGTTGAGAATTCTCTCTTCAGATCAGTCCCCATTTATTATGCTTTTCTTCATTACTTTCCATTTCATTCTTCAGGTCTTGAACCATTTCCTTACCTGTTTGATTGTACTTTTCTTGTTTCTCTTGGTTTCGCATTCGAGCGATTTATTCATTTCTCCTTTTTGTTTGTAACTTCTAATTGTTTATGGCAGATTTTCACCTCCTGTTTAAGGTCTTCTATTATTTTCAAAAATTCACTTTTGGGTTGATTTCTTCTACTTCTTCTGGAGTAGGGTGTACAATCTTTCTATTTTCGGGATCCCTACCTTTTGGATGTCATGCTGGTTCTTCATGTTGTTGAAGGAATTCTTACATTGGTGCTTTCCCATCTCCTCTTTCAAATGAAGCCAAGAGAGGCCTGGCTTCTTGGCTCAGTCTTTTTGTGTGACTGGAGTCTCTGGGTGTATCTCAGTGTGGAAGCAGGGAATCATTCTGCTGAGCTTGAACTCCCAGTGATGTCTCCGGCAGCCGGTTCTGATCTCCTGCTGCTTGGGTGTCTCAACTAACAAGGGTCGGCCTTGTTGCCGCAGGGCAGGAAGGCCACCCAGACAAAGGAGCACCACCCTCCTGGTTGCCCTCCCACCCCGAACCCTGTCCCAGCGCCCAAAGAGGCTGAGCTGGGAGCCGTTGTGGTTCAAAGAGGGGAGGAGGGTCAGAGGGGGTGGGGGAGGGCCGTGGATGCTAGCTGGGTGGAGAATAGAGAGAAGCATCTGGCAGTATAGCCCCAAGACTGACCAGGAAGTGCAGGAGGGGTGGAGTGAACGCCTGAGTTCCCTGTCCCGGCTGCCGCTCAAGGTCAGAAACTCACCACCTGAGTGATGCTCTCCTGGTACCCGGATCTGGTCTCCTTGCTGCTTAGGTGTCTCACAAACCGACGTTCATATTTTTAATAGAATCTGACAGACATGTACAGAAGTTAGAGGGTCATGGTGGAAGGAAATTTTCCTCAGCTCTTTTTCTTGCTTTCAAATTCTATCACTTCCATTTCTGATTGCTAAAACTTCTTACTTTCTTTCTGTATTAGTCCAACATCATCTCTGCTATAGATCAAATATCTATCTATCTATCTATCTATCTAACTATCTATCTATCTATCTATCTATCTATCTCTATCCATCTTCTATCATCTGTCTGTCTAATCTATCAACCAGTTACACCCATGTTTCTAATGAGTAAAATGAAATTTGTATATTATTTATATATGTATATATATATATATTTTTTTACCAAAGTCAAGTCCAATTAACACTACATTACCTCTATGTATCTATTAGGAACTTTAAGTGTCTATAATTTGCTGTTTAGACTGAACACTTGACTTTCTTCCAACAGAAATTTTGTATTCTTTGATCATCTTCTTAATCCCACTACTATCCCATCTATGGTTACCATCATTCTATTCCCATGTTCCAACAAGTTTCTTTATGCACACCTTGCACCTGAGTAATACACGCTACTTTTCTTTCTGTGTCTCAATAATTTCACTCTAGTGGCTCTCTGCTCCTCCCTGTTCTAGAAGACAGCCGTCTGTAAGTAGTGCCAGCCTCGTTCCAGAGACACGATGGTGAAGGTCGGAGTGAACGGATTTGGCCGTATTGGACGCCTGGTTACCAGGGCTGCCTTCACTTCTGGCAAAGTGGACGTTGTTGCCATCAATGACCCTTTCATCGACCTCAACTACACTGGTCCACATGTTCCAGTATGACTCCACCCATGGCAAGTTCAAAGGCTCTGGTTAAGGCTGGTGAATGCGAAGCTTGTCATCCACCGGGGAAGGCCACTTCACCATCTTCTGGAGCTTGGGTCCCGCCAACATCAAATGGGGGGATGCCGGCGTGGAGTATGTTGTGGAGTCTACCGGTGTCTTCACCATGGAGAAGGCTGGGGCCCACTTGAAGGGTGGGGCCAAGAGGGTCATCGTCTCTGCTCCTTGTGCTGATGCCCCCATGTTTGTGATGCGGTGTGAACTTTGACAAGTATGACAATTCCCTCAAGATTGTCAGCAACGCTTCCTGCACCACCAACTGCTTAGCCCCCTTGGCCAAGGTCATCCATGACAACTTTGGCATCGTGGAAGGACTCATGACCACAGTCCATGCCCATCAGCCACCCAGAAGACTGTGGATGGCCCTCTGGGAAGCTGTGGCGGGGTGGCCGATGGCGCTGCCCGGTCATCCCTGCGTCCACTGGCCAAACTGCCAAGGCGCTCTTGGCAAAGTCAATCCCAGAGCTGAACAGGGAAGCCTCACAGGCATGGCCTTTCGTTTTCTACCCCCAATGTGTCCGTCGTGGATCCTGACATGCCGCCTGGAGAAAGCTGCCGGGTATGACCATCAAGAAAGGTGGTGAAGCAGGCATCTGAGGGCCCACTAAAAGGGCATCCTGGGCTACGCTGAGTACCAGGTCGTCTCCTGTGATTTTTACTGTGACTCCCACTATTCCACCTTCGATGGTTGGGGGCCGGCATTGGTCTCAATGCACTACTTTAGCAAAGCTCATTTCCTGGTAAGACAATCGACTCCCAGCAACAGAGTGGTGGACCTCATGGCTACATGGCCTCCAAGGAGTAGAAGCCCGCCCTGGACCACCCATCCCAGCAAGGACACAGCAAGAGAGAGGTCTCGGCTGCTGAGCAGTCCCTGTCCTAACTAACCCTTGACACTGAGCATCTCCCTCACAGTTTCCATCCCAGACCTCCAGAATAGCAGAGGGGCTTGGGAGCCCTCTCTCTTGAATACCATCAATAAAGTTCATTGCACCCCTCAAAAAAATTTCACTAGTATAGTAAGTACCATGTTCACTCAATTTGAGCTTTTACATGGGAATCTACCTACTTATCTTCCTTCTTTGCTTTTATTCCTTCTTTTCTTCCTAGTAAAAGGCCAATGCTTCTACCCATTGAGCTATGGCCCATTGCTCTGTCATGCTGTTTCAAGTGTGTGAGCTCACTGCATCTGTTGTTGTAACTCCTTTTCATGTGTCAAAACCGAGGGAACATCTGGTCCATGTGTTTCTCTAAGAGTTGTTGGCAGGCTTCTTGTCCATGACAGTTTGGGAAGAGACTGTTTACCAGATAGACGTACAAAATATTGCAGAAATCTTTTCACTCAGAAGAATAGTTTGTTCATTCTCATCAATAACCAGCTACTCTGTCACTTTCTGTTGGCTGGATGGCTGCAATTGCAGGGTATAAGAAGTGATGCTCAACTTAAGTTCAGTTTTTACTGTTTGTTACATTGCTCACAGTTGGGTTCAGTGGCACCTTCATGTGTTCTTACATTTTACCCTTTCATACCTGGGAAGAGGCCATGGAGGTTTGCACAGCCTTCTCTTACAGTTGAGGAGACCGGAAAGCTCAGGTTCAGCCCTTCGGCCTAAGTCATCAGAGCTGGAAAATAACTTTGGAGTAGAGAACCTAATTTTTGCTCTCAATCTAGTATTCATTTTTGTGCTTATGTACATATTGAAGAATAGATTTATCCAACAAATAAAGTTATGCAAAAACAATACAAAAGGCTGGTTGAGTTTCTCTGTATATGTGCACAGCATAAGAATACTTTATCCATTTTATGGATCCATATGTTATCTGTTTGCCTTATCTACTTTTGAACAGTTCTATGAACATTGGTGTGAAATCCTTTAATTTTTTTTTAACATATAGCTAGTCATCTTGATTGGCTTTATGTACAGAATTGAGATGACTGATTCCTGTGGGGCTCTCTGTCTGTGCTGGGATTCCAGGGATTGGAACTCAAGTCTCCAGGCTTGGGTGGAAAGCTCTACTCTTAATCAGCTTGTGTAGCAGGAGTTCTAGTTCTAAGTTTTTGTGGACTGTTCACACTGTTTTCAGCTGTGTCTGTGATATTGTTACTAACACAGGAGGCTCCCTTTTTCTCTACATCCACCTGACTCTTGCTGCCTTTTTGATAAAATCCTTCCTAAAAATCTCAACCTTATAGTCCATTGTGGTTATGATTTTCATGTCCTTAATTTTTCAGTATTGTTTGTGCACTTTTATTTTTTACTTCTTTTGTAGTGATCAACTATTTTAATGTCCTTTGAGAAATGTCTATTTAGACCCTTTGCCCACTTTTTTCAACAGACTGAATTATTTTTTTTATTTATTTGAATTGGGTTCTCCATATTTTGGAGATTAGGCCAAAATTGTGTAGTTTGCAAACTTTTTCTCCCATTTCACAATTTGTCTTCAATTCTTCAATTTTCTCCATTTTCATTTCTTTGTTGTTCTAATCCCATTGTCCCACTGTCTAGTTCTACAGCTTTTGCTCATGCTTTTTGGTTCATATCTTAAAATAAGACAAAAAAATGAAACAAGCAAACAAACAACAAACACTGGTACGAACTAATGATACATGTACTTCCCTCTCATCTGTATCTAGAAGTTTCAAGGTACCAGATGTTTCAGTTCCAGGTACCAGATGTTTAACTCTTTATTCCATTTTGAGTTGGTTTTGTGAATTTTGTGAAATGGGGTTTATTTTCTTTTTCTCTGTAGAATACACAAATCATTGCCAATCTTGTCTATTCTATTCCTTGTTAGAACCAGAATCCACTTTCCTACACCTCACCCCCTCGGTTGTCATCTCCAAGGCATCCACTGACCACCAAGCAAAGTGTAACAATCCTTTTCTGGTGGTTGCAGAAGACAACATTTCTTTAATTTTTTCTTTAGATCATTTTGATTTTTGGTGTAGTGTTTTGTCTATATACCTTGTCCCATGTCTGATGTCTACAGATCATCCAAAAGAAGGTGTCAGATCTCCTAGAACTGGAGTTACAGACAATTGTGAACCCCATTGTGGGTGCTTAGATAGAACCCTGTTCTTCCCTTGTAAGGGGTGCTCTTAACTGCTGAATCATTTCTCCAGATCAAGCGACATTTTCCTTTTCATTTTTTAAATTTTCATTTTATAGCTCAGTCATTCGAACCTGTAACTGTTCTCCAGAGATCTGACACAGTTGGCACCGACAAGTGTTTTGCTTCTTGGAGAGGTCCTGTAAGGGGTTGGCTCTTTAGAGCTTCCTACTCCGCAATTTTTTCTAATATCCTTTCTCCTCCATTTATCATCATCATCTCCCTCTGTTCATGGCCCTTTCCCCACTCAAAAAGTGCCTCTAAGCGTCTGGACGCTGTTTGTTTTTGTTCTATTTCATGTAGTTTGATGTTTTTTGTTACATTTATTATGCTAAGCATGTGCAATACTTATTTCAATGTTGTTAGCAGTTGGACGATGTGCAAATTAGAGAGTCCATTTTAGAGATAAGAAGTTTCGAATCAGTCATAATTAGATGTCTCCAAATATAAGTTCATTCTTCTTAAGTTGAATGCCATGTGGTGAAAAGGGCCCAGTCCTCTTCTGGTGAAGTTTTAAATTAGGGTTTTAAAGACATGTTAATAATCAGGAACTCATCTATCTAATTAAAGGACAGTCAAGTATTTTATGAAAGCCTATCACTGTTAAGCTCATGTGTCCAGGTTTATAAAGAGCAGGGACTAGCCATTACCAGGGAATTAATGTAGCAAAATATAAATCTTGCAAGTAATTAGGCAGCTGTCTGTTTATCAGTGCAGAATGTATTTTAATTTTAAATCAGAGATTTTGTTTCAGCTGTCAAAAATAATGGCTTATTTGCAATCTTCCATGAAGCCGACTTCCTAAAATGGGGTCTAAAATTCCCGCCCCACTTCCTGTGTCTTAGATGCCTTCAAGATTGATTGTGGCCCAACTCCCCTCCTTAGTGAAAAGAGCTAACAGCAACACTTTCCCACTTGTATCTTTCCCCATGTGCAATTCACAAGATAGCTAAATCCATCTGTTTTCAGCAGTGCATCACTTCACGGGGAAATGAAAGAAATATTATGACAAACATTTATTGGAATTGCATGTGAGAGAATGGCTTTTATACTCCCAAATCCCAACAGAGATCGCCAGAGAAACATCTGAAACTCAAGAACCCAGTACAGAGCATGTTCTTGTCTCAGACAACAGACATCTGCTGTCTTCATCCTTGCTCCAGTCTGCGAAGTTCATGAACAACATAATTTTAAAGAAAGAAAACAGTGGTAACCTCGGAAAACATAAAAGCATGTAATGCTCATACAAGGAACTAAATAGATGGTATATATATTTCCTCAATACATTAATACTATGTATTTAGCCTCTCTCTCTCTCATGTATATATATATTGTACATGTATGCAATAACAAGAGAAAAAGAGGCCATGAATTTGGAACAAAAAGAGGGGCATATTGGAGGGCTTAAAAGGAGAGGGAAATGAAATGAGAAATGTTACAATCTCTCAGATTGTAATCTCCTAGGGAAAGAAAAAATAAAAACAGTTAAAAGGGGTGGCGATAATGTGAATTCAGATATATACCTCTGCATTCCTGTCAATCATTTCCTAAAGAAAGATGATTGGCTACCATGAGTATGTAGGAGACGTCTGTGAGGCATTTGATAAATTCTAGCATTTATTTCAGAAAGCCCCAATCTCAAATCTGAATCCTTGATAACTCATAGGTTCACCTAGTATAAAGAATGAGCACAGTTTTGGACACCTCATCTTTGTTTTCCTTATTGGTAAGGTGGGGGACACCTTACCAGTGATTTTTCTTGGGTTTGCTTTGGTATGTTGATACGATACAAGGCAAAACAAAATAATGTGGTATCAAGACAATTTTTTGAACTTGTTTCCTTCATTTCTTCTTATTACTATTACTTATTCTTCTCTCATATAATGCATCCTGACTACAGCTTCCACTCCTTCTACTCTTCCCCGTTCCCCTCACCTCCCTGTTCCCTAGATCCAGTCTCTCACATTGTCTCCCCCTCCCCATAAAAGAGCAGGTTTCCAGGGACATCAATTGAATATTGGCACAACAGGACATGATAATACCTATTTTGACACTTTCTGTGACATTTGAGTACTTACTTAATCATTAAAAGGACTCATTGGCTAATCTCAATGCAGGTCATGAGACCCATCCTACAGGGTTCTTCTGAAGGGTTTCCCTGCTTTAAGTAAAACTTCTTGGACATTTTAGGAATGTAATCACATTTATCGAAATGAATGAATCCAGCAAGACCTTTAGGTTCCTAAGGGAACTAAAACAACTTCTTGTAATTGAGATATAAAAGATATGTGTGACTACATCTTGGTTGTCACCTTGACTATATCTGAAATCAACTTACACCCAAACATTTTGGGCATGGCTGTGAGGGCTTTCTTTGATTGGATCTTGCTGCAAGAAGATCCACCCTAAATCTGAGCCATGCTTTCTTGTGGCATCCTAACATGCAAAGGACACGCCAGAAGGAAACTTTGCCTTTTGCCTGCTTTTTTGCCCTCTCACTGGCCAGTTCATCTATCCTGATGCTGAGGCTTGCATCTATGGGGTTAGAACAACTTCTTCAGGATTCCACTGTAGACTGAAGACCAGCAGCTCTCCAGAGATTCTCCTCAGCTCCAGCACCAGAATGGTACTACAGAGACATCCAGCCTTGTGGACTGAACAACTGCTAGAGTCTTGGTCTTTCTCGCCAATCAGAGAGCCAATGGTGGATTGCCTGGACCCATATTCTAGCAAGGCAATCAAATACCACCCTTTCTCCATCAATTCTATCCATTTTGTTCCTTTGAGAACACTGACAGTAATACAAGACTCCAATACAAAAAAGATTTGGGGACAACATTCAGGAATAAGATTTATTTTATATGAATGTTACTTGAACCATCAATAGATGTTAAGCCTGAAAAAGACTACTCTACAATAATGAGTCCAAGAGTGTTCCCTAGAGATTAGACCAAGGATGCTGTTTCTGTTATTTGTTTTTTTACATTTTTTTTTTTAGGTGCAGGGGGCAGTATTTGACCCAGCAAGGTAAAGAAGTCATTGCCATTTTAGTGCTGAATCCAGTTCTTCTTCTTCTTTTTAAAACTAGACTTTCAACTTGGAGCAATGACCACTGTTGTAAAGCACTTACAGGATACAAAGCTCTGAATTATCTTTCATGAAATATGATGAATTGATCTGAGCTATGTTGTCAAGAGCACGGATGAGCTGTTTGCTCTTCTGGAGATTTTCAGAGCCGTGTGTCAGGAAGGGAAAAACCGTGACTTCCTGACACCAGGCCAACTTCACGGTGTCACACCACTTGGCCAACTTTTCTCCATCATCCATGCTGTTGTCCCTGTGGCGTGGGCTGTAGTATGATGGGAAGTGCTTGTAGCCTGGTACTGCCGTTTGAACAGTTGTGTAGACTCGGACGTCATCTTCCACTTGGGGGCTTTGGATTATAACATCTGTAAAAGAAAGAGGCTGGAGTATGATCAGCTGGATCCTGGCATGTTTTCATATGATTTTATCCTACAGGCTATGCTGTCGACACAGGAACCTCATCATCTTTGCGGACGGGCTGAAAGGTGCTGTGCTTTCAGGCATCTGGGAAATAATTCCTTGGATTAGAGTAAGAACAGGTTCAATTTGAACCAAATTTCAGTTTGGGAATGAGTCAAGTCAGCCATGAATTTTTTTTTTTTTTTTTTGTGAGACTGAGAAATGAGGGAATCCACCATTCCTCCCTCTTTTTCCATTCCACTGTTTCCATTCTTTGCTCACTACTGGTTTTTATGTGCAGAAGACACTTAGACTTATTTTTTTTGACATCATTGCAAAGTGATGCTGAGGGGGGTGCTTTCACCAGTGTAGTGGTGATCACCACTCGGTATGGTGTGTCAGGGGGAAGTGTCTTTTCTTGTTTTTGTGTCATTATCTGTCTGTGTACCAGGACTTGTTTTTTTCACCAGTAAAATAAACATTGTGCCAGCTTCAGGGGAAATATTGAAGATCTGGGGGTAATGATGCCAATAAAATTCTAAGTATATTAATCGGAAATTTAGTCTTCAAAAACAATTGATTTCTCAATCCTTTGGTTCTCTATGGACCAGCAAGTCATTTCCCAGCCACTGGAATCAGACTTTGGAAAGTATTTCCTAGTTCACTTCTGTTTCAGATCTCACAGCGGCTTTGCTTCTGCTCTTCTGTTCAGGATTGCTTCACCTCACTGGCACATGCCCGGTACACTCCAATTGGGACAAATGTGACCACCACCCCTTTATCAAGTGGTGGTAGCTTTCCTGTCTTCATTAGCCGCTAATGTGGGCATGAAGTTGAGAGGAGACTTTTACACAAAGGGCAATCATTTTATTTTTCTTCAGCAAAGAAAATGCTTCAAGTTCAACAAGTACTCTTTCAAACTGCACTTGCTAACAAAATTGGCCCAGGAATCAGGGTATGTGTGGTTGTGGATGGGAGAATGGGTATCTTAAGCACCTTGAGAAATGAAGCCAGAAGAGTTCCATTGAGGGCGCAAGACAAGTGGATATGAGAACAGCCAGGAAAATAGTGAGTCCAGAGCGAGAGCTGGAAAACCTCATTAAACTAGATGATCAAATATTTTAGGTTTATTTGGACTTAATATGTCTCTTTGACATTGACTCAACTCTGTCATTTATAGAATAGCAAGCATACAGCCTGTTTAGTTGTTTGCATTAATGCATCATGATAATAACATTCCCTGGGGTTGAATTTTATGTTCTCTTCTTTTAAAACTTAAAAGATACAAATATCTTCTTGCTCACTTGCACACAATCAGGGAGCCAGCAGCAATTTGCAGACCTCTATAGAGGGGCTGCACACAACAAATTGCAAATTACAGAACACTGAGCAAGACAGGATGTCAAAACTTCAGGACAACAGCCACTGGGCTGTCCCTTGAGCTCTTCGCCTGTCAGTTTGACATGCCCTGCCTCACTTAGAAAATGGAGCTATACTTTTATTTCCAAGGTATCAGTTAATCCTCCCGAGTGCAGCCTGAGGCCATCAGGATTTGTACAAAGACATGAAGGAGAAGGACACTGCTGACACATTGTGGTTTGGGTAGATCCTCACCCACTTTTTCATTATTTTTCAACTATTTCTCCTTAAAGCTGCCAGTCACCTTGTCCCTGCTGATTTAAGTCATTTCCCTCTCAGGACATGCTTCCCTAGCTTCTCTGTGTCCTACCTCAATGACTGAACATGGCTTTTTACAAAGCCTGATTTGCTCGGCAAGGAGATTTTGTGAAGGTGGGTATACCCCTGGACTCATATAATGAGATTTAGTCTGTGGGGGTGAAGCCCAACTTCGGAGAAGACGGTCCCACACTCAGGGTGCTGGATGCTGTGTAGGAAATTTCTTCTCCATACATTCTCTAACTTCTGTTACACACCCTCATTAACATCCCGCTTGGGAAGTCTCTGTTTTTCTCTGCCCTCCCTCCTTCCTTCTCAACATTGTTTCTGGAAAATTGAAGATCCATTATGCACTAGCTAAACTACCTAGGATATTTCTGAATTTTGCCTGAAACACACACATACCTGTGCACACATGTATGTATATATAGCTTTATTTTTTAAGGTAGATTTTATGTTTTAATTATGTGTTTAAATGTGAAGTTCTGGTGTCTTCAGCAATAGAGATGTACTTTATAACTTTTGGTGGCAACCAAGGGCAATAGCTACAATGTTTTGGGAGTCTCTTGGAAAACACTGACCAACAATTCAAGAGAGAAATTCTCCAAGTGTGGTGTTGTGTTGTTTACTTTTACCATGGTCTTTGTTTGTAAGGACCCATTGTAAACTCAGATGAGAAAATTTCATTTAAAACATATTTATGTATATATATGTTAAAAATATATATTTACTTATACACATGACTTGCGATGTACTATATGTTTCTTAGGTAGCTAGTTAACAACTTTGATTCCCTTATGGCCTTTTCAGACACGATTGTTTGCCTATGTATATATGTGTAGTATGCATGTATTGTCCCTAGAAGCCAAAATAGGGCAAGTGGTCCCCAGGAGCCGGAGTTAGACATTGTGAACTAGAATCATGCCTGGGTCCTCTGCAAGAATAGCCAGTGCTGCGCTACATTGTGCCATAACTTAAGCCCTGAAAATTTTTATTAACAGGTAAAATATTCACTAATTTTTTATAAGACAAGGAAATCCACTTTAAAGTGCCCTTTATTACAATTGAGAAAGCTTTCTCAAAGTTCATAAATGGATCCTCGACTAAATCCTTAAATGAGAAATTCTTCTCACATAGCTCAGGAACGGATTAATTTTTCCTTGACTTTGTTAAGGCAATGATTCTTGGTCACTTAAATGCTAGAACTTCAGTGCTCCATTTGGATCAAGAGAAGGCAGGAAGAATGGCACTGAGAGAATCATGGGGAGAGGGAGATGTTTCCTTCCCCAGCTTCTATGAAGGTCAGACAACTGGAGATTTTATTCGAGCAGTCAAGCAGCTAGTTGAACTAATTGCTTCCCCTGAAAATGACTTCTTTGACTGAATACACTAGGGTAGGGAGTCCAGAGGGCTAATCTCACGTTATTTGCCTGACCAAATAACACTCCCGAGCCACAGGCAATTTAGTCTAGAGCAAAACAGAAACAATTAGGCAGTGCCCTAGGAGATCTTTTATGTGGACCTTCCTTGCCTCTTCTGTACCAGTGCATTTTTAGAGAGAGCCAGAAGACAGATTTTTTTTTTTTTTTTTTGAAAGCAGGCCCCCATAGAGGATTGTTTAGTTAATATAGAAAGAATATTTTCTTCTTCTGTCAAAGCAACAGAGGACCTTGATACCTCTTCTCCATTCCTGCCCACACAGCTTGCACCCAAGGCCCTCCCCCACTACCTCTGGGACCCCCCTCCCTCTTTGAACCACACAACATGTGCTCCCAGCTCAGCCTGTTCGTGGCGCGGACAGGGTCCGAATTGGGAGGACATTCGGGGAGGGTGGTGGCTCCTTTGTCTAGGTGGCCGGCCTGCACAAGCGGGGCCGGCTTGCTCGGCAGGACGCCCAGGCAGCGGGGAGAATCGGATCCGGTGCCAGGAGGCTATCGCTGGGGACGGTCCCTGCTTCTACACTGAAGAGATACACCCAGAGACACAGGCACAAGCAAAGACAGGACCAAGACACCAGGCCTCTCTTGGCTTCATTTGAAAGAGGAGATGGGAAGGCGCCAATGCAAGAATTCCCTCCAACAACCTGAAAGGCAACATGACATCACCAGAACCCAGGGATCCCGAAATAAGAAGAATTGTACACCCTACCCAGAAGAAGTAGAAGAAATCGACTCAAAAGTGAATTATTTGAAAGTAATGGAAGACCTTAAACAGGAGGTGAAAAACTGCCATAAACAATTAGAGATTACAAACAAAAAGGTAGAGGAAATGAATAAATCGCCAAAGATACCCAAGAAAACCAAGAGAAACAAGAAAATGCAATCAAACAGGTAAGGGAAATGGTTCAAGACCTGAAGAATGAAATGAAGTAATGAAGAAAACTCAAACCGAGGGAAGGTTGGAGATCGAAAATCTGGGTAAACGAACAGGAACTACAGAGACAAGTAATACCGCAACAGATTACAAGAGAGTTAGAAGAAAGAATGTCAGACACTGAAGATACCATAGAGAAAATCTAACACACTGATCAAAGAAAAACAGCAAAACTAACAAATTTTCATCACAAAACATTCAGGAAATATAGGACACAATAAAAAGACCAAACCTAAGAATAATTGGTATAGAAGAAGGAGAGGAAGTACAGCTCAATGGTTCAGAAAATATATTTAATAAAATTATAGAAGAAAACTTCCCAACCTAAAGAAAGATATTCCTTTGAAGGTTCAAGAAGCATACAGAACACCGAAGTAGACTGGACCAAAAAAAAACATCTCCTCGCCATATAATATCAGAACACAAAACATACAGAATAAAGAAAGAATATTAAGAGCTGCAAAAGGAAAAAGGTCAAGTTAGCTTATAAAGGTAAACCTATCAGACTTACACCTGACTACTCTATGCAAACCATGAAAGCCAGAAGGTCCTGGATAGATGTACTGCAGAAGCTAAGAGAACATGGATGCAAGCCCAGACTACTATACCCAGCCAAGCTTTCATTCACTATAAATGGAGAAAACAAAATTGATTCTAGGACAAAAACAAATTAAACAATTCGTAGCCACAAATCCAGCCTTACAGAAAGTAACAGAAGGAAAATCACAAACCAAGGAGACCAACACATGACCACAATAACAAACATCTAGACACCCTTCACCAGCACAACTAAAAGAAGGCAAACACACAAACTCTATGACTAAATAAGTGACCGGAGTTAGCAACCACTGGTCATTAATATCCCTTAATGTCAATGGACTTCAACTCATCCCTATAAAAAGGCACAGGCTAAGAGATTGATACACACAAACAGGATCCAACATTCTGCTGTTTACAAGAAACACACCTCAACCACAAAGACAGGCACCTACTTAGAGTAAAAGGATGGGAAAAGGTTTATCAAGCAAATGGACCTAAGAAACAAGCAGGTGTGGCCATACTAATTTCTAACAAAGTTGACTTCAAACTTAAATCAATCAGAAGAGATGGAGAGGGATATTTTATACTCATAACAGGGAACAATTGATCAGGATGAGGTCTCAATCCTGAATATCTATGCCCCTAATATAAAAGCACCCACATATGTAAAAGAAACACTACCAAAACTCAAGGCTGCCATCAAACCGCACACACTAATAGTAGGAGATCTCAACACTCCTCTTTCACCAATGGACAGGTCAATCAGACAGAAACCTAACAGAGAAATAAGAGAATTAATGGAGGTATTGAATCCAAATGGACTTAACAGACATCTATAGAACATTCCACCCAAATGGAAAGAATATACCTTCTCTGCAGCTCATGGAACCTTTTCAAAATTGAACACATTGTCCTCGGTAACAAAGCAAACTTCCACATACATAAAAATATCTCATAACCACATGTGTCTTATCAGATCACCATGGACTCAAAGTTACCACTCAACAACAATGCTACCCCAAGAAAGCCTACAAATCATGGAAACTGAATATCAACTATTGACCCACACCCGGATCAAGGAAGAACTAGCGAAAGAAATTAAAGTCTTCCTTGAACTCAATGAAAATAAAGAATCAACATACTCAAACTTATGATGGACTTTGAAAGCAGTCCTAAGGGGGAAAAGTTCACAGCCCTTAGTGCCCACTTAAAGAAAAAAACAGAGAAAGAGCATACATTGGAGACTTAACAGCCCATCTGAAAGCTCTAGAAAAAAAGAAGCAGACTCACCTAGGAGGAGTAGAAGACTGGAACTAGCTCAGAAACCAGAGGGCTGAAACTTCAAAAAATAGAAACACAGAAAACAATCCAAAGAATCAATGAAATATAAAAGCTGGTTCCTGGAAAAAAATCAACAGAATTGACAAACCCCTATCCAACCTAATCAAACGGCAGAGAGAGAATTTGGAAAATTAATACGATCGGAAATGAAAAGGGGGACACAACCACAGACATAGAGGAAACCTGAGAATCATTAGATCTTACTACTAAAAGCCTGTATGCCACAAAACTGGATAATGTAAAAGAAATGGACACTTTTTTAGATAAATACCATACCAAAGTCAACCCGGACCAGGTGAACAATCTAAATAGACCTGTCAGTCGCAAGAATGAAGCTGTTATCAAGAACCTCCACCAAAAAAAAGCCCAGACCAGATTTGCTTAACATGCGGAATTCTACATGAATTTCCAAGAAGACCTAATACCTATACTCCTTAATGTATTTCACAACATAGAAAACAGAAAGAGTCATTGCCAAATTCTTTTTAATACCGCCACTCTGATACCAAAACCAATAACAAAGACTCAACCAAGAAAAGAGAATTACAGGCCAATCTTACCTAGCAGAATATTTGACCAAAAAAACTCAACAAAATACTGGAAATCCGATCCAAGAACACATTAGAAAAATGATCCACTGTGATCAAGTAGGCTTCGTCCCAGAGATGCAAGGCTGTTCAACATTCGGATAATCTATCAATGTAATCCACATACAAATAATCTGAAAGAAAAAAACTATATGATCATTTCATTAGATGCTGAAAAAGCTTTTGACAAAATTCAACATCCCTTTACAGTGATAAAAAGTCTTGGAGCGATTAGGAATACAAGGGCTGTCATACCTTAATATAATAAAAAGCTATTTACAAGGAACCGACAGCTAACATCAAACTAAACGGAGAGAAACCCAAAGCCATCCCATTAAATCAGAACACGTACAAGGCTGTCCACTCTCTCCATACCTCTTCAATATAGTGCTTGAAGTTTTAGCAATAGCAATAAGACAACATAAGGGGAACTAGGCGATTCAAATTGGAAGGAGAAGTTAAACTTTCGTTATTTTGCAGATGATATGGATAGTTAAGCACATAAGTTTCTGGTACCCCCAAAAACTCCACCAAAGAACTCCTACAGCTGATAAACGCCTTTGTAATGTGTGGGCCGGATACAAGATCAACTCCAAAAACTATCAGCCCTCCTATACACAAAAGGATATGGAAGCAGAGAGGGAAATCAGAGAAGCATCACCTTTCACGATAGCCACAAAACAGCATAAAATATCTCGGGGTAAACTTTACCAAAGAAGTGAAGGATCTATTTGACAAGAACTTTTAAAAGCATTGAAGAAAGAAATTGAAGAGGATACCAGAAAGTGGAAGGATCTCTCTGAGCTCATGGATTGCTAGGATCAACATAGTAAAAATGGCAATCCTACCAAAGGCAATTTATAGATTCACGTAAATCCCATCAAGATCCCAGTCGAAATTCTTCAAGGATCTTGAAACACAATAATCAACTTTATATGGAATAACAAAAAACCCAGGATAACCAAAACAATCTTGTACAATAATAAAGGCACTTCTGGAGGCATTACCATCCCTGACTTTAAACTCTGACTAGAACTACAGTAATGAAAACAGAGGTGGTATTGGCATAAAAATAGAGAAGTTGACCAATGGAATCGTGGCAGAAGACCTGAATCTTAACCCACTAAACCTCAAGGAACACCTCATTTTCGATAAAGGTAGCTAAAAAGGATACAATGGAAGAAAGAAAGCATCTTCTTGTAACAAATGGTGCTGGCACAACTGGATGTCAAACCGTAGAAGAAAATGAAAATTGACCCATACCTATCACCACACAAAACAGTCCAAATGGATCAAAGACCTCAATATCGATCTGAACACACTGAACCTGATAGAAGAGAAGTGGGAAGTACACCACAACAGATGGGCACAGGCCACGCTTCCTAGGTATAACCCTCAGCAGCACAGTCCGTAAGGGCAACAATGAATAAATGGGACCTACTGAAACTGAGAAGCTTCTGTAAAGCAAAAGACACTGTCACTAAGACAAAAAAGGCAACCCACTGACTGGGAGAAGATCTTCACTGAACTCCTGTACAACAGACAAAGGTCTGATCTCCAAAATATATAAAGAACCCAAGAAACTAGACTTTAAAATGCTACTAACCCAATTAAAAAATGGGGCACTGGAGCTGAAGAGAGAATTTTCAACAGAAGAGTTCTCAAATGGCCAAAAGGCACTTAAGGTCATGCTTCAGCCTCCCTTAGCGATCAGGGAAATGCAAATCAAAACAATATTGAGATATCATCACACCTGTCAGAATGGCTAAGATCAATAACACCAATGATAGCCTTTGCTGGAAAGGCTGTGGAGAAAGGGGCACCCTCATCCATTGCTGGTGGGAAATGCAAACTTGTGCAACCACTTTGGAAAGCAGGTGGCGGTTTCTCAGGAAATTTGGGGACCAACCTACCCATGGACCCAGCAACTGCCACCTGGGAATATACCCAACTAGATGCCCGATCATATGACAAGGACATTTGTTCAACTATGTTCATGGGCAGCATTATTTGTAATAGCCAGAACCTGGAAACAACCTAGATGCCCCTTCAATGGAAGAATGGATGAAGAAAGTGTGGAATATATACACATTAGAATACTATTCAGCGGCAAAAAACAATGACTTTTGGCGAAATTTGCATGCAAATGGATGGAAATAGAAAACACTATCCTGAGTGAGGAGGTAACCCAGACCCAAAAGGATGAACATGGGATGTACTTTCACTCATATTTGGTTTCTAGAAAATTAATGAAGGTCAGTGAGTCTATAATTTGATATCCCAAAGAATCTAAAGAGGGAATGAAAGAGTCAGCAGAAAAACGTATAGCTATCCTCCCGTTATGGTAAAGACCAGATTGCCGAGAAAAAACGGGAATCTTGGTGGTGTGGGTGGGGGGGGGGTAAGGGAGAAGGGGAGAGAAATGTGAGAGGGGAGGGTGGGGGGAACTTGGGGAAACGGGATGATTGGGATAAAGGAAGGTTGGTTAGGGAGCAGAGAAGCACACATCTTAATTAAGGGCGCCATCTTAGGGATGGCAAGAGACTTGGATCTAGAGGGGCTCCTGGGAAGCCCAGGGCAATGTCCCCAGTAACTGGGGCAGCTGAGGATAGGGAACCTGAAATGACCCTATCCTTGTTTACTGATGAATATCTTCCATATCACCACATAGAAATTTCTCATCTGGCGTAATGGATGGATATAGAGACAGAGATCCACACCGAACACTTTGACTGAGCTCCCAATGTCCCAATGAGGAGCAGAAGGAGAGAGAAGATGAGCAAAGAAGTCAGGACCACAGTGGGTGCGCCCACCCGTGGAGACAGTGGGGCTAATTCCCCTTTGGGCTCAAAGGCCAGCTGGACCGTGACGAAGCATGGGATAAACCGACTTTAAATTCAATGACAAAAAGGGCTGCTGAGAAGCAAGAACGCACCGCGTTTTGATCCTGCTTCATGATTCTGGCTTTAGGGGTTTTTACCCAGTTTGGATATTCAACTTCTAGACCAGGATGAGCGGGGAGGACTTTGGACCCTCTCTACTAGGGCAGGGAACCCCGACTGCTCTTCAGGGCTGTAGAGGGAGGGGGAGGAGTGGGGGAGGGGAGAGGAGGAGAGGGAGAGTGGGAGGGAAATGAGGCGCGAGGAGGTTGAACCTCTTTTTTTTTCCAATAAAAAAAGTAAGCAACAGAGGAACTTCAATTACAGAACTTCAAATATTTAAGCTCATCATAAGAATAAAAAAGTGATATGAAAACAGCAAAATCATCAGTGGGAAGAGTAATGGCCTTGTTGTTAATTATTATTATTAATCATTGCTGTTGCCAATGTGGTTGTTCAACAAAATTAAGGAGAACAACATTCTTTCAAGGATATTCACTTAGAAATTTTTACTTAAAACTGAAGCAGGCACTATAAAAACAAGTATGCAATGATCCAAGGTAAGTTTAGTTAAATAAAATTTGTTCAATAAATACTCCTTCCTGTAGAAGATGGCCAGGGAGATGCACAGAAGGCCACAGTGTCTGTATCATTCCAGGACTGCAGCCAGTCCCTATTGTGTCTTAGTTTCTATTTTCATTGTTTCATTTGCAGTATTCAAAGAAGTCAGAAGTCAATAAGGGGGCTATGGAGGGTGCTTTCTTGAGGAAGGGGGGATAAAACACAGAAGTATAAAGGGGGAAGTGCAGTTACAGAGAATGAAGAGGCAAATGGGAGAGGAGGAGATGGAAAGAAAAGTATGAGGATATAAGGGATGGATAGTAACATCAAAGACCTTTCGTAAAAAGAATTAAATGGATTTACTACCACAGATGTATCCTAAATTCTGCAAATTAAAAATTTTAAATGGAATTAGCATACAATTGGGTAACAATGTCCCTACTAGTCACCACAGGGTAATGTAAATAAAAAGCCCAGTGCCAGAAATGGGTAATTCATTTTGGAGCTGTGGTCCTCAGACAAATCAAACAGCATAGGCTGTTGTCATTGCTCTTGGTCACCTTCTAGAATTTGCAGTGAGTCCCTATTGGTTGATATAATTGCACTTTGAGTCATCAGACATGGAGACATAAAGTTGATGTTGACCAAGAAGTTTTGTGCCCAAATAAGGTCTTCATGGTGCTGAAAGAAGCCATGCATACTATCAGAGAAGAAGAGTAATCCCCAGTTTTACAGCTGCTAACCATGTGGGCTACAATAATGACTTACTCTGGAGGACATGCACGCTGGTGCAATAGTGTCAGGGATATTATAAAATAACTAACCACTTACTGGTTGGATTTAAGGCCTACTCTACAAAATGGAACTCATAGCTGGCACTATTAAAGGGGCCAAGTATCTATAGCTAAACAGGTAATGGGGCCTAGAGGAAGACCAACTATAATTATTGGTTAAATCTGAGATGGTATTAAAATGACTCTTACTGACTTATTGTTATACTCATAATTTAACATATCTACCACCTCATCAGAGAAGATTCTTTTCACAACAGATGATGATTATCAGGAGACCCAGAACTGGTCAAGTGTCACAGAGTAAGAGCCTGTGGCATGGTCAGCATGTTCAGCCCTAAATTCAGCATCTATAGCACCCAGTCAACCCCTAGAGGAGGAACTAACAGATTCATAGCTGCTGGGAGAGGGAAAGTCATTTTGGCTGAGGACCCTGGAAGGTCAACCACACCTAGCTGCCATGATTTTGTGTAGGTTCCTATAGCTGTTGTAAGTCCCTGAATGAAACAGACACATGATGTCCAGAAGACGGCATTTTACTGCACCTCCACATTCTCCTGTTCATAGACACATGATATCAAGAAGATGACATGTCATTGCACCTTCACACCTGCCTGCTCTTAGATTTGTTCTTGCTCTCTTCTTCCAGAAGGTTCTGGGCCTGGTGTGTTACGAGTGTGGTAGGATGATATAGGTTTCTATTTAGACCAATCACTCAGTCTTTTAGTCTCCATCTTTTCATATGCTGTCTGTCAAGGTTCCTGAATAATATTCTTCCATAAATTATGTAGGAAGTATTCCTTAATTTCATGCTTAGAAGCATAATCAGTAGAGCTTCAGACGTTATGATTGATGGCATCTCTCTTCATATTTATGCCCAACAGATATTGTTATTTATTTTTCCAGGAGTGGGTGTGGTTTTCTCAAAGGAAGAACTTTCCATTTTTAGAATTCAAGTAATTGATTTGACCTTAAGATGTTACAAAATATCCTACAAAAGAACTCAGCAAAAATAAATTTGAACAGATAAGATGCATGAACTGTAAAGGTGCTTGCCGCTTTGCTTCTGATGACCCTAGTTTGATCCTTAGGACTTCCATGATTGAAGGAGAACACTTGTGTAAATAGTCTTCTGAATTTGCTAAAAAGCAACACTTGATAGGTGTACCGCCACCACACACAAAATAAAACAAAGAAGAAAATGTGAATGAACTATTGTACCACATGTCAGATGAACTCAAGCATATTGTTGAGTTAATACTAGCTATTGTCTAATCAGCCAGCAGTCCATTATCCTATTCTTACATATTCATCTGTGACCATTTATTGATGTAGATATAAAAGTTTTATTTATCATTTTATGCTTTGTGGAATATGAAACTATAAAAGCTATTTTAGAAGCTATTATCTACTACTGCATGAAACTTATCCAATATAATTCAAGATAGCATTTGAAAAGCTGCTAACACGAATCTATTAAAATGTACTCAGACTTTAAAACAAAAAGTCCTATTCTGTTGAGGTAGTGAAGTTGTTCCTAGGACTGAGGAAATTGAGAGTATCTACAGTTGAAGCTTGACCAAGCAGGTAGTTGAAGACTGATACTCATGGCTTTCCTGGCTTATAAGACTCAGAAAAGAAATTCACTAAAGAAGGTACAGTGTATAAGGTTGGAGAGGTATCAAAAGATAGTTGATGGTAATGCAATATGATAGAAAATAAATTAGGTACAAGACTTGGACTTACCAAGATAGGATAGATAATGGAGTATGTTTTTCTGAATTTGTCAAATGCAAATGGACTAGATATTATTGATGTATTGATTTCTTGTGTATACCATAATATTATACTCTGTATATAATTTTACTTAGATTAGTTATGGCCTTTTTATTTTAGACAAAAGGGGAAATAGAGTGGTATATTATTTGTGTTTTAATAAATCACAACTTTCCCACTTTGTCTTTCACCTTATTGGTCAAGATTAAAACATGGAACCCATTAAAGATCATTTTCTTTATTTATTTAATACTCATAACATGATCAGAAGTAGTTTTTTAAGGTTGTATTGAGGAAACAGGTTTGAATGATTTTTCCAGACCTCAAGGAACCTAATTTGTCCCCCTTTTTTCTTTGCTTTAGAGCTATTTTCATTATTAATTTCTCTCTATGATGACTCTGGAGCATTATGCTCTAAAGAAATATCACAGATTTAAAGTCATAAATGAATTTCAAAAAAATATCCTCCCTTAGACCTTGCTGTTGAATGGTCATTTTAATTCTTTACATCTGTACATACAGATAATAGTAGTTGGGACTCCTTTTCAGTTTCTGATAACAGAAATGATATAGCTCATGATTTCTAGAAGAGAGCTTATTATCATGTGAAAATATTTAACATAGGAGATCAGGATGGTTTTGAGACCCACTCAAGATGTCTGAGCTTCAGGTCAGTTTCACTCAATGCTCTGAAACATTTTCAGGCCACACGTTTGCATCCTAACCAGCAGGGCGGTAGAAAGCAGAACCAAAAAGCTCAGCAGAACCAGCACAACTCACCAACCAAACCAAACCAAACCAAACCAAACCAAACCAAACCAAACCAAACCAGTTGGCATCTGCTTTCTTCACCGTGTGTTTTCAGAGTTGAAACCTTTCCATGCCACTGGTTGGTACCAAGTCCTTGATCACACTGTTTAGGTGGAAGCTACAAAGTGTTCTCTAGTCATGCTCGATGGATGTCCTGGGAGATAGTAAAAGGGAGATTTGTTATTGACACTACAACAGCAAAAGAACCCAAAAGGGAAGGCAATAAAAAATGTCCTGCTCTGGGTATCTGTTCACTTGGTGTTTTGTCTTTCTGTCCATTCTCATGTTTCCTAGACCATGTTTTTGTTTCCTATCCCATGGTTCCAGGTCATGACTGCACATGTTTGCATTGCCAGTTGGATGTATATTAGCATGTGTGTGTCTGTAGAAAGCAACGCAACAACTAGGTTACTAAGGCAGACTGACGTTTAACTCAAATAGGTACTTTAGAATTCACACAACATAAAAGAACTGTAAATTTTGAAGTTACAGGGGAAGTAGACAGTGACACCTGAAAGAGCAGTACAGGAAAGAGAGGCTAACAGAGGCCCAACCACGGCTTGTGTCCTGTAAATTCTGTTTGCTTTGCATCCTGTCTAGCTTCTGTGAGATCTTTCACAGCTATTGTGCCACCTAGATAAACTTTCACCCCACTAAATCCTGGAGGAGTCCAGAAGTATGGCCTTAACAAAAATGGGAAAATACTGGTGGATAAAGATAGGACTGACCCTGAAGGTTCAGGCTTACTCACAGGTTCGAAAGTCACTTGTGGAGAGTTATAGGGGTAGTTAATGAGGATTTGTCATATAACTAGTTCCTAAACTTACTGTCAAAGCCGGGTTTACAAAGCTGTTGTAAGTGTCTCTGGTATTGACTTGATGAGTGCATTACGAAGAAGGCTGGACTTGATACTGCCAATTTCATACCCAGTGGACACCTACATTTTCATTGTATTCCACTCATCACTCGCTATTTCAGGCACACAGAATGTAAAAAAAAAAAAAAAAGACGGTATCTCCAGGATCGCCAACAAAAATGAGCCTAGGTAATGCCTAAATCTTTTTCAGTTTGAAAAATTGCATTTGCTGGGTCTACATAATTGACTACCATCTTCCTTGGTCTACTGGCTCTAGCTCATTTTCTTCTATCTCAAAATTTTTTACTATAGATCAATAGGTTAGAGACAGCCGTCCCCAAAGGTGCTGTAATATGGAAATAGCTTCATTATGCTCTGTTATAACTTATTTGCAGCTTGTTTTATTCTGGCTTTGAGAACCTTATTTTAGCTTATTTATCACATCTTTTCATTGACTCAAGATAGGTACTCACCTGTAACACAAGGTAATGATATCTGGTGAAGTCCAACAACTTGAGTGTGGAACAGTGTTCATTTTTCTCCAATAGGTCTTCGCCTAACTTTATAAATTAAACTTTTGCTGTGTAAGAAATTGTTCATGGTTAGAGAGAAAATGCTGTAACTTTTATTTCCATTGAGTAAAACAACAGGGGTTTATGTTCTTCGGTGGGGCCGTGGGTTTAAGACCTCGAAGAATTTTATTAACCACGTAGCTGTACATCATCATTATGGATCCAAGTTAGAGCAGATGATTCATGGTTTCCTTAGCAATAAGTAAATGTATAAGCATGGTTTATTATTGTGATAAACTTTAAATACACAGTTTACCTGGCTTTTTATGGAACACATAACCTTATAATGGGGCATGGTAAACAGGTATAAATTTTGAACTATTCAATTTGGAGGTTCTTGATTAAAAATTACTTAATAGACTGTTTTTTAGGTTCACTCATGTGTTGGTTGGGCATCAGTACTCTCGGGAATCAGGAGCAGATAGATGCAGAAAGAAACATTCGCTGAAGCTTAGGAGGAGATGTACCATGTTCTAGGGTTCCTTATCATTTCTCATGGGGAAAAACAGAGGGCTCTTATATTCCAGAGGCACGAACAAAACACTGCTGAAAAATCTTAGTTAATAGAAATTGTTATTCAACAAGTTTCAAGATTGAATGTGTCTACTAGATTAAGTGAAATTTCTCAATAATTACCTCTTATACCCTTGTGTTAAATGTTCAAGGCAGGGTGATTTCGTGACAAATTAATTTGCTACTTGCTTGTAATGTCTGGGCTGACAAGGAGAAACTCAATATGTTGGGAAACTTATGCTACAGTAGTTACTGTCCTTGGTCCGTGATGAGAGCACTGGTGTTCTACTCACATGGGATTTGGTGATTTTTTTAAATCCTAAGACTGGAGTGAGGTGATATTCACTTCAACACAGTGTGCCACTGTGAAGCTTCACTAAGTGGTCTCTTCCCGTTGACTGAAGCTCTGGCATGTCTCAGCCACGCTCTCTAGTCTAGGTCCAAGAACAAAGATGATTTTTGAGGAAAACTGCAGATAAACGCACAGAATAGGTGACATGAGGCTTTGTCGTGGATGTCATAGGTTTCACCATGCCTACTCTTGCAGAGTAACCAAGCCTAAGTTTACTAAACCCTGGGAAATGTAGGAAAATATTTGATATGTTCCATATTGCGGGTTAAAGAATTTACAAGTGGAATGCAATAGAATAGTATTAACAAGGAGGA
>CAWTZC010000498.1:0-16708 GCA_963919715.1 Microtus obscurus | reverse complement strand
GGCTGGGTGGTGGTAGCGTACACCTTTAATTTCAGCACTCAGGAGGCAGAGGCAAGTGGATCTCTGTGAGTTCAAGACCAGCCTGATCTACAAGAACTAGTTCCAGGACAGGCTCCAAAGCTACAGAAAAATCCTGTCTTGAAAAACAAAACAAAACAAAACAAACCAAACAAACAAACAAAAAACCCTTAAACTCTAATAAGACTGAGAAAATTAAATTAATTTTGAAATAACTAAACATCTTTTCAAAACTTAGATGCATATTAAGAATGAATAATTTTAATAAAATCTCTAGTAATGAAAATCCATTATTTTAATTAACATATGACCTTAAGGAAAAATACTAATTTGATCAACGAATTATGAACTCATAGAGGGGTAGAATAATGCAAAACCATTGATTATATACTATTGAATGAAAGCAGGGAAATTTCAACTACATGTTCACAATCTGGATAAAGACTAAGCAAATACTTTAAAATGCATCATCGTTAACCATGAGGAATTGGTGAGGACCGGGTCTTCTCTCAACATTGTTAACCATGAGGAATTGGTGAGGACCAGGTCTTCTCTCAACATTGTTAACCATGAGGAATTGGTGAGGACCGGGTCTTCTCTCAACATTGTTAACCATGAGGAATTGGTGAGGACCAGGCCTTCTCTCAATGAGAGACCTTGTCTCAAAATAGAATGACCTAGGCAGCAGAGTAGAGCTGACCCTATTAACAGGAGCCTGGGGGAGGGTTGGAACCCTTCCTGAAAATATAAACATGGGATATCTGGCCCTGCCCCCCATCTGTCATATGGTAGTGTGGGTTGGGGAGAGATGACACCCTTTCTCCACCTCTCACTGCCTGAGGCAGGTGGGAGAGCTGGCCCTGGGGTCCTAAGAGTGGGAGAATTATCCCTGTCCTCACCAGCTATACAGCACTCAGGAGAGCGACACCTTACCTGGGCCACACAGTAGAGCTGGCCCTGAGGTGTAAGAGAGCCAATCCTGAGGTTGGGAAAGCAGTTAGTCATCATTGCAAAAGCTGAACAAGCTGGGGCAATGGTAGAGAGCTCACCCTGGTGGTGAAGACAAGGAGAGCTGGTGAGCTGACCAATCCTGCAACTACCCAGGCCTGGAACCAGGGCTATGAGTTGGCCCACCCCAACATCCACCCCATCACCCACCCCACCTGTGATCTGCTGGAGCATATGAAGGGGCTGGTTCTGCAGACCCAAAACTGTGGGATCTGCACGACAAAGGGCAACAGCAGGATATCCAAGAGGAGTCTCAGTGAAGGTCCAACATTGATAATCGAGTAGAAACCAGAGACCTCAAACCAGACCAATGACTCTCTGCAAACACTTGCAAGTAAAGATAGATGGATGAAAGGAGTTACTGTGTGACTCCTCGTCACACTACAGCTTCCATGACAAGATTTTCCCTTTTTTCCTCTCTTTTCTTCTAAATTTTATTTTTATTTTTGGGGGGAGGTTGCAAGGGCAGAGGGTAGATATGAATGGGATCGAGATGTGTGATGTGAAAGACACAAAGAATAAAGAGTCCTCCATGTTTGCAACGTTGGTCTGTCGAGTTTATTTAGACTGTGGTACTAGAGCCCTGACTGCTATCCCTGACCACTAGGTAGTACCCTCATCTGGTCTTTCATGTGGCCATTAGGACTACACTTCAATTTTACCTCATCGTTGAATTCCATTTTCTGAGGTGCACACACTTTCCAAAATTCTATATATAAACTAGGGAAGTGGACAAGAGTTTAAACAATTAGCCCATCCAACACCACTCCCTTCTGAAGGGGTAGAGTTGGGACTCAAGATCAGGGCATTGAGGCCTGAAAGTTATGTCCTTACTACAGCAGGAGTGCCATTAGCATGTCATCACAGCTGAAGGTCTCAGAACATGAGCTGCAGGAGTCAGATGAATCTGAAAGATACCACACGAGGCAGGGTAGAGATGGAGTTGTTCTACCCAACATGCTCTATGTCGTTAAGGAATCCTATCTCCATTCATGGGGCCGCTCAGTAATTGCAGTGTAAACATACTTCATGAGACATCAATTGTAATAATTAAGTCCAATTATCTTCTGCTCCAAACACCAACATTAGGCCTTTTAGATGTGATTGCGTTAGACTCCATCTCCTAGAAAGTGTGGTGCAAATTCCAGTATTTAGTTCTAATAATATCATATGATCTCTTCCCAACTCCTTAGTTCCAGTGAGAATTAATCATTTTCTTCCTTTCATTCTTAATCCGATTTGCCAGACTAGTAAGGGTTTGAGTGTATTCAATTACACTCTAAGGTGTACCTTGGCCAGATAACGGTGCGTGGTTCACTTACATCTCTAAAGAAGGACAAGAATTAAAGATTCTTAATATATTGATCTTTTAAAAATCATAAGAAATCTAGCAGTCTTGTACCTCGTAGGAGTTGTACAAATGCATAGTCATGAAAATACATTATGAAATTCCTATATTAATGTCATAGTCTTAGCATTGCATCTTTTCAAATGCAATTATCCTTAGTGTTTAGCTGTAGATCAAGAGACGAGTGCCCTTGAAAGAGATAGTCTGTTCTACTCCGGACAAGGTCCAGGTGATGGGCCTTGAGCAGTACACAGCAAGGCAGTCTAAAGGCAAAGAGTGTAGGATGGAGGCAGAGACAGAAATTTCTGAAGATTTCCACATAAACACCTTAAGCCACTTCGGAATTGCTTGCTGGTATGAACAGCTGTGGGCTCTGAGGTCTTGGGTTTAATGATACCCGGCTGGAAACAATAAGTTTGGTACCCAGGATGGTCTGGAGTAAAAGGTCCTGGATTCATTTGTTCATATGTGAAAGACCTGATATAGGGCAAGTCCCTTCTTATCCTTAGAGACTAGAAGATGAATCATTCAAATACAGAAAAACAGTAAAATTAAATTGATTAATTGGTTAGTAACAGGGATTGATTTACATTTTAGCAATTTGCCAGTTTTCCTCCCAGTAACACACTGAACAATTCACCCTGTTTCCCTGGTCCCTCACCATGGTGTTTGTGTCTGATCGCCCCTTGAGTACTAGTCTTGATACTCAGGGTCCAACAGCCAACAAGCATCTCAGAAGACATTTCATACCCAAAAGGCTCTCTAGTGAGAAAAAAATCTTCAAGGGGAAACTATTTACCTGAACAAAAGATGCTCACAGTTAGTAAGACTTGTTCCTCCAAGTTTTTGTATGAAAATTTAAAATGACAAAATAAATAATGGAAAATTTCCTTAAGGGCATCAACTCTTCATTGACTCCAACAGTATGCTAGCAATTAGTTTGTCGAATGTACGTGTCTTAGTGCCAATGTAAGAATCCATTATCTATTTAAATTTAGTGAACACTAGACAAGGTCTAAATCGCTCCAGGTCTTATCCTTCCTCCTGTCTTTGCCTGAGATTTAGAACACGGAACTTTGTTTCTGTAAGTCTACATGCGCAGAGCAGCACCTGTGATGCCAACAGGGAATGGACCCGGAGGAGATGGCTCAGGGAGAAACTGCTTGTCATACACGCATGGCCTGAGGTTGGATCCCTACGATCCATGTACGAATCCAGGAGTGGCAACATGCTGCAATCCCAACACTGCATGTTAGAGACAAGAATAATCCTAGGCCTTCATGATCAGCTGTCTAGACAACTGCTGATCTCTGGGTTCAGTGAGAGATCAAAATGAGGACAGAAAGTTTAAGAACAGCAAGAAAAACATGAGACATGGACCTCTGGCCTCTACATGCCCACACAGAGGCGTCTATAGCTCTATTTACAAAGGCTACGTCTAGACACACACATACACACACATAGATAGAGACATTCAGACAGACAGAGAGACAGAGAGGGGATAGTTAACATGAAAAAGGGGGAGGAAAAAAGCATGAATATGAACATACACTTCATAACTGATTGTTGACTTTATTTCAGGGTTAAAGAGAACTGACATCACTTGCAGAATTTCCCTTCTCAGAGGATTTTGAGAAACCACATGCCGGCTACAGAACACATTCCATTGTTCAAGAGGAGCCAAAGGTGTTAAGAAAGAACAATAATAAATTGGAGAAGGCTCTTCTCAGAATTCATCAGAACAGCTGACTAAAACCACTAAGTCAGCCAGCATCACTACTCAGCAGAAATTATCATGTAGCATGTGGAGTGAGAAGCATCATTAAAGGGGATGCTTGGCTCTACAAATAAAATACCAACTGACCAGTACAGAAGTATCTCCTCAGCAACCACTGCAGGACTTCTTCTTGAACTGGGCTGGTCCACAGTTCACAGTCATGAGTGTACAGGATTTATGGTTGGTGAGGTGGAAAGATATGGTACAAGTGATCCAAAGAGAGTGAGGACGCATTCCTGCGGCTGAGCCCACACCCTGGAGGGGCCAATTACTAAGGACAGAGATGGATAAAAATGTGGGATGGCTGATGTGGTGCACGGTGCTTAAGAAGCTTTCCTTGGGAGATGAGGCACAGGGAGAGCGGATTTTAGGTGAACTGGGAAAAGGAATAAAAAAAAAACACAGTTTGTGTTCTCTGCCATTGTCTCATGTTATCAGTTATTGCTGTTAAAGGCAAAGTTCCAGGTATCTCTTTGATCTGGATTCACTCTAAACAGTAGAAAAGCAGTCAGAAGTCAATTCTTAAAAGTTATCTCATATTCTTCATCAAGGAGGGAAGAACCTTAGGCACTGAGATCAAGTGCAACACCAGGGCACATCACACGTGCCATTTTTATTTAGACAGTATGCAGTCATGACACTTTCATGTCTACTAACAAGTAAAAAGTTGAAGCTAAAGAAAAATGAACCTAGAACTTTATGGCTTAAATGTGAACACCAGAAGGACAAAAAAAAATGTTGGAAATGCATTCCTAAAAATGAAAGCTGAGCCAAAGAAATTCTATAGAATTTTATATTCTAATGATTTTTAACTTGCTTAAAAGCTGTCAAAATTGAAAAAAGTTAGAAATTCTAGTGGTAATTAGAAGGAGAACAATTTGTTATATGGAATATATAGTTTAAAAGTTCATGAATTTCTGAAAGCAAATCATTAAGACTGACACAAGGTATTTTTTTAATTTTTCTGTTGCATGTCATATTCTTCCTAGCACTTGTAAACAGAGATTGCACTTTGCTTTCCCAGCCGCCCAGACCTGAATAACCAAACAAAAACTATATTAATTATAACACTGTTTGGCCAGTGGCTCAAGTGCATTCCTAGCTCCCTCTTACATCTTAAATTAACCCATTTCTATTCATCTATTTATCACCACAAGGTTGTGGCCTACTGCTAAGGTTCCAGCATCTTTCTCCTATGGCAGCTACATTGTATCTCCCCACTTCACCTTATTTTCTTCCTGCATTCAGTTTAGTTTTCCTGGCTAGCTCTACTCTTCCCTACCAAAGGTCAAATTAGAATCTTTATTAACCAATGGTAATAAAACATATTCACATCATACAGAGGGAAATCCCACATCTCCCTGCCTTATAAATTTTTGTACTATCACTGAGAAGAGAAATTATGACCAAGGAAACTTATAAAAGAATGCATTAAACTGGAAGCTTCCCTATAGTTTTAGAGGGTAGGTCCATGGCAGGTAGGCATGGTATTAAAACAGTAGCTAAGACCTTACATCCTGATTCACAGTCAGGAGGCAGAGAGAGAGACTGAGAGAGTTATATTAGGTCTCCCATGGACTTTTAAATCTCAAAGTCCATCCCCACTGATACACCTCCTCAACAAGGCCATGCCTACTAATCCTTCCCAAACAGTTCCACTAACTAGAGATGAAACATTCAAACATATGAACCTAAAGGGGCCATTCTTATTCAAACCACCGTGAGCACTGTATAATACTGAATGGAAGGGGAGCTCACTATTTGTGAGATAGCTTCTTATTCTTTAAAGTTAAAAGAGATGGCTAACCACCATAGGCAAAATACCATTTACATAATTGCATTCAAGTGCAATGTCAAATGATTTAGAAGAACTCACTCAAAGAAACAAAAATCAGTAGTTTCCACAGGGGAAGGTTCCTGCTGAGTGTGGACAGGAGAAGAATTAAAAACTGCAGGTCAAAGAAATGTTTCCATGGGGGAAGAACCCAGTGTTGATTCACAGGTGTCCACAGCCGAACACATTCTGATGTTGGTTCCAGAGAAGAGCAAACGCACCCTTGAGAGGCATAAATGAGAAGTGTACCTGTTACAGAGAAGCCTCTTTGACTCTTCATTTGTAATTGCTAGTTAAAAGAGAAAACAAAAGCTAACGACTTTATGAATATTATATTTTAATTTCCTGCAACTTGGTTGATGATGGATAGTTAGATGAAGAGGTAAAATACCAAATGGTTTTTGGTTTAGCTCAGCTAGAAGATCTTTGTGACAAGAAGTGCTTTACACGGGGCAAAATAAACTGTGAGCCCAGCGCAGGGAGCAATCGTCATTAAAACTGCAGCACCTTGCAGGTGCCCAGAGTTATAAACATTTGCCTAATTGAAGCACAGAATCTCAGTCCCACACTGAAAGAAAACACTAAATAAATACTTGATGAGAAAATTGGAATTACATGCTAATTTGTCAAAAATCATTTGTACTAGGTAACTTTCTATGTACTCCAACACAATCTGGGAACGCCCCGAGGCAAATACCTTCCCCGTGTGGAATCTGTAATTAAGCTGAAAGATAATCAAAGATGTGTACTAGGAGGAAGAAGGTTAGAGAAGAATCCAGATGATTGTCAGACAGTGGGGAAAGTGAGGGAAACACAGATGGACCGGTGATGAGACAGGTGCCTGAAAGTCCCCACAGGTTGCCTGGTAATGCTGCATGCACACACACACACACACACACACACACATCTGAAAGACCAGGCTTCTGTCACTAGGATTTGAAAACAGTAGGTACAGACAGCAATGTGTTCCCATGATTTTTTCTCCTGCCTATAAAGCTGAAAATGGTATCTGTTGAGACAAAACTGAAAGGAATTTTTTAATGAGCCTAATAGTCTAACTAAATGATACTATTCCCAGGGTAATTAGTAACTTAGAACATCTGTTATCTAACTGGGCGAAGTGAAATCTAATTGTTTCTCTCTATAGTCCAAAACACTCGACAAACATGCACGTGATGCCTTCCTGCAGTGAAAGAACAAATACATAAGGTAGCTGCAAATGCAAAGCCAAATGGAGCATGGAGCAGTGAGGGCTTTATAAAATACTGCTCTTAGGCATTGATTTGTTATTAATTCAGTCCCTGGCTGCTAAACTGTCTACCTGTTAGCAGAACATTGGATCCTAAATCCCACTGTATATATGGAGTAAATGAGTTACTACGCAGTGAGGTCATGAGGACATTTTCACTTTATATTTCTTCTAAAATTGCATGCATCCTACCTTAGGTTTTTGTTCCAATGCAAAATCTAGCAAAATACAGCTCAAGACTTTGGCTCAAAAAAAAAAATGGCCCCTGTTTCAATGTTTTTATTTAGTGATCATGTTTCTGGTTCTCCAGTCATATCATATGGCATATACTGTAGAAGAAAAAATTTTCTGTATAGGAGGTCAAACTATGAGTAGCAGAGACTGTCTGTCACTATGTGGTTTATATTTCTTCTAATTGTACTGTGTATAGCACTGTATAAGAGGTCAGAGGACAGACACCGAGAAACAACAAATACCTATTAACCATGAGCTGGTGGAGCTAAGGAAAGAGTGGGGGAGAAAAACCAAAGAAACAGTTATGGGGTCAGAGTACACAAAAACATAAGACAAATGACTGCAAAAGAGAGAGGGAAAAATCAAAACATTTAAAGTTCAATGAGTTAATAAATGATGTATATAGAAATAAAAGAAACACAAATTATTGAAGTAAGACCTCAAAGCCAGGCATGGTGCTGCACACTTGTAATCTCGACATTTAGAAGGCTGAGGCAGGAGGGCATCCATGAGTTCAAAGCCAGAGTAGGCTACATGAGACCATATTTTATATATATATATATATATATATATATATATATATATGTGTGTGTGTGTGTGTGTGTGTGTGTGTGTGTGTATACATATATATGTATATATGTGTGTATACACACACATATATACAAATACACACATATGTATGTATGTATATATACAATATATATGTGTATATATATTTAAAATTCTGAAACAAAGGAAAAATTAGATCTATGGCTATGAAGAGTCCAGGCTATCTCAGCACCATTTCACATTGTGACACTTTGCAGTTATAATACAGGTGTCTTTATGGCACATTGAGAGTGGAAATGTCTTACTAGCCTAGCTCAGAGGACATCGTATACTGAGCATGGCTTTTTTTTTCTTTGTGCCTGAGCATGCTCAGACTTGAGTTCACTGCCACTGCCCAGCTTTGCAAGAGAGCATTATAGCCTACATTGCCAGCCTGGAAGAGTTCAAATTTCAAAGTAAACGTTTTGAAGTCTTGTTTTTTTATAAAGTCAGGAAATTGAAAATTCAACCTATAAGTCAAATAGTGTCTACATGTGACTGATGAGGAAAATCCTCTTCAGGCAGCCAGGCAGCCAGAGCAAGCCACTCCGGGGACTCCAAATCAGTCTGACCACTCTTCATCACAACAATCCACACTGAAAGACAGCCGGAAAAAGTGACAAGAACTCCAAAGGCCTGAAATGTGATAGAAAAGCCTTCCAAAACACAAACTGCTGTATGACAGACAAATTATTATTTAGAATAAATAAATAAAACCAAAGAGTGTTGCCATGGGTTCATCTTGAAGAAGCAACTGAGGGATGATTTCTTCCTGAAATAAAGAACAAAAAGCTGGGTGGTAGTGACACACGCCTTTTAATGCCAGCACTCTGAAGGCAGAAGTAGGAAGATCTCTGTGAGTTTGAGGCCAGCATGGTCTACAGAGTGAGTTCCAGTGTAGCCAGGGCTGTTACAGAAGTTAAAATGAATCTATTTGACCATGTGAGGGCCTCCTGATACATGTTTGCTGCTGGACCACACGATAGAATAGAGGAGATTATAAAACAGGAAGAAGAAGCTCTCAGTCTCAGGATCATTCTGAGATTTCTGGAGGCAAGATCACACCACTTTGGACTGAGGTCGAGGTAAGAGCAAGTGGCTGGCTGCTTTGCTTTTCGTATCTTCAGATTGAACCCCAGTTTCTGCATCTGAGTTTTTATTTATTGTGCTTCATTTGATGCTCAACTTTTGGAATACAAATTAATGAAAAAGCCATTTAATTGAGGCTTTTAAGCCACTGGCACAGGCCAGAGCTGTACACAAACTTAGCCACCCGGGTTCAGAAAAAAAACTAGCAATCCCAGCTCCCATCCAACCTGGTGGAGCTTCCATATAAAGATAAAAAATACACAGAGAATCTGGATACTGTATGTGATTGTGTTGTCTTTAAATTGTTTGACTACTGAGGAAGAAGCAACAGCTGCTAAAAGACATTTGATTATAAATGCTACTGGATTAACCTATATATTTTGAAAGTGCCTTGACTTAAAATTTAAGTCAAAAGATATGTTACTTTGGAGAAGTTTTTGCTTTTGTTTCCACAGGAAATGAGAGTCTGTAGATTCATTCTTGGTTAAGAAAAATAACTTTAAATAGACTGTGGAGTCATTCTTAGCTAAGAAAAATAAGGTTTGATCAAGGAAGACTCCCCCGACAATGGGAACAGAAGGCTCAGATGATTTAGGACATTTTAGGAGCACCTCTGTTGCAGTCTCCTCTGAGTTCTACACCCAGAACAGCTTCAAGATTTCTGGCTGAGATGATCCAGACTCACAGAATATTCCAGTCAGGACTTGACCATAATCCTAATTTTCTTTGGGTCCCCCAAAGATTATCAGTACCCCAGTCAGCAGGAAGTAGCCTAGAAAAAGATGCCCAGATTACCAAGTGATGGGGTGGGTGCTTTTTGGTCATTAAGTTATTAAATGGATTATGGATGTTTGTCTTTGTTTAGGATGTTGCTTCACAAGTTGTTATGGATAATTTCCAAGAAAAAAGCTAAACAAAGGAAATTAGATTTGAGTTTCTTGTTTTGAAAAGAAAAAAAGGAGGAATATTGATTTATAGCATAAAAGGGTAGATTAAAGGGAGGATATAGATATCATAAAATGAAAAGGAAGATTATTAAATCTACTTTTAAAAAGCAACTACTAGTTTTAAATGTTTTATATTGGATTGGACTTTTTGTATATTGTATAGAAATTTTGTATATTGATACAATTTTGAAATTAATGTACACACATTTCTAAGCTTGTTCAAGGTATTTTACCTACACAGTCTATTTAATAATTCAATGCAAATTTCTAGTCCTTGAAAACTATTATTACCAACTGTTTAGAATAATTAGGAAATAGAGGTTAATGCTTAATCACCTAGTATAATCGAATTTGTAGTCACATTGGGTACATTTTCAAGGCTCAAACAACAGATATATTTTAGGTAGACAGGTCATCTTCAAACACTTCAGAGATCTATAGAATATGGCATTTAAGATGTTTTAATAACCTAGGTTCTTCTTTTTTATGACAATGAGACATGTCTGTTCTTGGCAGTGCCAATCTACTTCAGAGAAGATAATGGGCATCAAAGAAACTCCACATGGAATTTACTTCTTTGTGGCAAAAGTAAGGCTCTTGGCAAGAAAATGCCCCTGCCTCAACTGCTGGCAGTATTCTGTCCTAATTAGACAAGCAGGACACAAAATATCCTGCTTTACAGAAAAGTCTGTTGGATATGCTAGACCTATAGGCTGAGGATGGATGTTTTGACTTTGCAGAGGAACTTTGGGTGACTTTCTAGGTAGCCAGGCTGTTTCTGTCTATTACTCACATTTTTGGAAGTTGCTTACTTGCCCTTCCTGCTTACTCAGTTAATATTATTTCCTTCTTGGATCTCTGAGGGAGTTGAAGACTAGATAGTTATAGTTTTCCTTGTTTACTGGATGCAGAAGGCAAGTTATGATAGAAAGTAAATTAGGTACAAGACTTAGGACTCACCAAGATATGATAGATATGAAGTATTTTGTATGGATTTTTCAAATAAAAATGGACTATACATTGTTGATTTATTTATTGTCTATATAAGTGTGTACTTATTGTATATATTTTTTCTTAGTTATAGCCTTCTTTTTTATTTTAGACAAAGAGGGAAAATATAGTAGCATTTCATTTGTATTTTAATAAATAAAGTTTGAAGATCTAAAAGTAAAACAGTCCCACTGGTCAGCCTTACAGACAAAGAAGTGGTAATACATGCTTTTAATGCCAGTAGCCACACTAGATGCCATAGAAATTGGGTGGAGAACATTATAAAGTGGAAGGAGACAACTCTCAGTCTCAGTCTCATTCTGAGATTCCTGGAGGCAGGATTGCCATTTAGGACTGAGATAAGAGCCAATGACTAACGGCTTTGGTTTTAGAATCTTCAGGTTGTAACCCAATGTCTAACTCTGAGTTTTTATTAATTGTGCTTCAATCACCTTAGTGCTGGCACTTGTGGACTGAGACTCTAGGAAGGACCCTGTAGACAACATTCTGAAACCTTTCTGTAGACCCGGGCCTATTACAGCACATTCAGAACTTTCTACAGCAAGCCCAGAAAAGGCAGCAGCAGAGTCTTTCAATATGATGTGAGGAAAATAGCTTTCCCTACCATAACAAGTGTCAAAAGCTACCTGTGTCATCCATCAACAGAGCATGCACACATGAAAAGTCACAGCTCATGAAAACAAAGGAAATTATGACACCATTGAGGGAATAAAGCAGAACAACAGCAATCAATCCTAAGTAAATGAAGAGCTACTAATTATGTGAAAAACAACTCAAAATATTAGTCTGGTGAACTCTAAGAAAACTGAGATACAGAACTAGACAATCTCAGAAGAATGACAGATGACTAAAATGAGAAATTCAGTAAGGATCGACATCACACAAAGAACCATTTGTAAACCTGTGTGGATTACAAGTATTCTAAATGTATCTCAATATAAATATACATACACTTTTGAAATGTATCTGTAAATCTATAAATAAATAAATAGGCATATATAACATTTAAGTATATCTAAATACAGTTAGACAAGCACACATAGCTTGTCTGAAGATAATTAAAGTTAACATAAATGCATAGATATAAGAAACATTTTTGCTTTCTATTTGTTGGTTATATATGTAACTATCAAGTTTTATTTCTTGTGATATTTTGGAAAGTCTCTTTCAACAAGGCATAGTAAGAACTTTTGGTAAAATGGGCTTGATAAAAATGGACACACAGAAATTAATAAGAATGCTTACTTGTTATCTTCTGTAATGTCCATTTTCTAAGCTTTATAACTGACACAAAGTCATGAGCAATAATAAAATTATAGGAACTTGATGTTGGGGAGATTTCCAACATAAGAAATGTCAGAAATGGCGGTGGTGGCACACACCTTTAATTCCAGCACTTGGGAGGCAGAGGCAGGCGGATCTCTGTGAGTTCAAGGCCAGCCTGGTCTACAAGAGCTAGTTCCAGGACAGGAACCAAAAGCTACAGAGAAACCCTGTCTCGAAAATTTAAAAAAAAAAAAAAGAAAGAAAGAAAGAAAGAAAGAAAGAAAGAAAGAAAGAAAGAGGATAAACAAGAGTCATAATAAAAATTATGTCGTGGTCAGATATTTCAAAAAAAATTAAATAAATCTACAATTGAATATTTCGTTAGCACTATATAGAGCAGTTTCCCTAACAGCCCATCAGCCCCTCTGATCACAATGCTGATGACCTGGCAATGCAGGGAGACTGCAGAGGCAGAGGCCTAATCCTTTGTTATGAATACACTGCTGCTGGGTTAGATCGCTGCATGTCTTTGGTGTTTAGTCTGAAAATGAGATGAAGAACCCAATGAGGCAGATAATACATGAAGGGTTTCTCGGGTTGTAAAAGAACCGGAGCAAGCTTATAAAATGGCATTTCTCCAATGGCTTGTCTGTGTTCAGACATCTACTAAAATCTGTACCTTCAGCAGGGGACAGCACAGATCCACGAGGAAGCTCATGAGAGGACAGAACTACCCAAGGGTCCTGCTTTATAGGAGACATGCGGTCATTGTTTCCCTAAGATAATAATGTAAACATTCTCAGAGACCACATGCCTTCCGTGGAATTACCCTCCCAGTGCTTACAAAACATTAAAAACAAATGACCATTATGATTCAAGCCTGTAATCCAGTCCTCAAGTGACAGAGGCAGGGACTGCTGCAAATTTGAAACTAGCTTGTGCTACAAAGTGAAGTGCAGGGAAGCTTGGGCTACTAAGATCTAGTCTAAAAATAAATAAATGAATACACAAGCAAAAGCATTACATATTTTGCCTTATAAAGCGGGTTTTCTGCAACCAAACTTTTCCCTTAATTCCTTTGTGGGGAGGATTTGTAATCCATGTGAGAGGCTTTGTAACCACTGGCGTCCTCTCTAGGATCTTACGTCTGCTCATTTCACTATTACAATGCAGTAAACACTTGGGCGTCAGAGAACATGGAATAAACATTTCTCTTGTAAACATCCCCCAAATGAAGGCCTAATATTGGGAAAATATCAAGCCATGTTTATCAGAATGTTTGGTAGGAAGTATTTAATAACTTTAAGATGTTAAATCATGTCTAGTATCCTGCAATGGAATATTCCACAGCAGCTAAAACTGATCAGCTATCCTCAATATAGCAACACAGATCATTCAAAATACTGTTGCTGAGTAATAAACCTACAAAAGAAGTTAAAGACTGTGATGGACTTTCGAACTTTCAAAACTTGAAAATAGTGTATATTGTTTATAGAGAGAGGAAGCTGCATAACTGCAAACGCAGGCATGGGCATTATTACAGACCAACTCCAGGACAGTCATTGAAACACAGGAGTTGGATGAGCCCCTTACCGGTATTTTAGCATTTTATTTCTTTTCGTAAATGGTATTTAGTTTGAAAAAGATATGAAGCATTACTAGGTAGCAGGTTCATGGTTATCCTTAATGTCAGCTTACTTTTCTCAATTTGAGTATTTCATCATTAAGGAAAGAACTCTATTTCATAGAAAGAAACAAAAAAGCATGTGTCTCAGTACACTGCATCAGACCCGTTATTTCTAGGCTAAAAAATCAGAAGATAGCATCTGAACTACAAATGAACAATGAGAGAAGCTAGCTCACCCCCATGCTCACCTGACTATCCACTTAAGAAGCAGATCCACAGTTATTTGCACCAGTTTTTAAAGGATCCTTTGCCAGTACATGTCCCGAATGGCACCATCCCCAAACTGAGAGAAAAGCACAAGCCAGACAGGGGCTTGTTCGCTTAAACATCTAAATGAAGACAGAAATACGTGTGCCATGCCGAGGCGAGGGTTGGGAGGCTAGTGAGCTGCTCCCACGGTCTTCTGCTTCAAGCCCATCAAGTCGCAGCAGGCATGTAGTGCCGATTCTCATCAGGTTGGTCAAGTCGCAGCAAGCAGGCAGGTAGATTAGCATCAGATGCTTGTGCTTGACTCAAAGATCACCCCTGGTCTCCAACAATAACCTGTGTGCTCTGAGGTTTCCAGACTGTTTGGAGAGGAGACATTGCCTCAAGGGGAGGTCTGGTTTGTTCCATACAAGGTGAAGAAGTGGACTTAGGGGCCTTTCCTAATGAAAAGCTCAGAGAATGAGCTACTGATTGCATAAGGTTAACTTAAAAACATCAAGATTCTTCAAAGAATTTTTTTCTGTTTATTTTTGGGGAGTAAGGTTAAACAAACAAACAAAAAAAACAAAAGCAAAACTAAAGACACATTTTAGAGCTACCCTTTTTCTTTTTATAGATAATTACTGGGGATACAGTCATCCTTTATTATTATGTTTTATTACAATATTAGGTAATAACATTGCACTGTTTTATTATAATTGCAGAGTATATTATTTACTCAGGATTAGACAAATGCAGCCCGTGTATTAATTCATCCACACAGTACTTCTGACTGCTCTTTCTCTTTTTTGAAACATTTTAAGCATGTTCCTACATTTTAGAGATTTCAACATAAGTATACACCAAGAGTAATCCCACCTCCAAATATTTACTAGCTCAGCTCTAACAGTAGCTATGGATGTAATTATAACCTGATTTATATCAGATTAAATAAACCACTTACTGTTCTTTTAAGATAAAGTCTATTACAACCCAATTTTTACTAATTACTGAAGTCATAATCTAAAAAAAATTCATGTTTTAGCCCATTTCTATGAAATTAGATCCAAATCTCCAAATAGAATTATTTTTTCATTTCTAATTTTCCTTAGTATGAACTCATGCTGTTCCATGAATATTGACTTTTGGGGTGAATAAATTGATGTACCTTCCTCTTTATTTCTCTTATAATAAAAAAAAAACCCACATCAGTAGCCCAGACGAATAACAGTCCAAAATTCATCCACTTTTAACCAGAGTGCAGCTAAGCTCTGCAAGAGAAAAGTGCAAACACCACTAGGGAATTGAAGTATCGTGATACAGAGCTCACTCCCCCAAAAACACAGAGAGAGACATCAATGTACTGAGATCCCTGCTAAAAAAAAAAACCCAGAGACAACACAGTGACAGACATCACAAAACAGGAGCACCTCCACCCCAAAAAAGAAAAAAAACTTGACAGATACAGGGACAGACTCCTGGTACACAGGAATGGGAAATCTGGGCAATTGCAGTAATCAGAAAAACCTTTAAAGCTAGAAACACCTGTTCACTACAGTAGGATGTGGAGTCCCCGAGTCCCTCTGTGTGCTGTGATTACCATTAATGAATAAAGAAACTTGCTTTTAGACCTACAGCAAGGCAGAGCTTAGGTAGGCAGGGAAAGCTAGGCTGAATGCGGGGGAAAGGGTGGAGTCAGAGAGATCGATGTGGAGCTGCCACCAGAGGCAGGCAGCAGAAACTTAGCTGATAAGCCATTGTCATGTGGCGATATACAGATTAATGGGGATGGGTTAAATTAATACGTAAGAGTCAACCAATAAAAAGCTAGAGCTAATGGGCTAAGCAGTGATTTAAATAACATAGTTTCTGTGTGATTATTTTGGGGCTAAGCAGCTGGAAACCAACAAGCCACTCCCTTCTCAGGAAGACACATCTGCCCTAAGGAGACAGATGTCACCTTCATAGAACAGTCTCTGATATCCTCCAGCTCACCACTCAGTTCAGAGATTCTTCCTCTGGTCTATCGGTTGGTGACAGTGACCCGAATGCACTAAAATGTATCAGTTTACCTGGATAGCCCATACTCCTCTCTAAATTATGCATGTGTCATAGTGTGGTTTACTATTGTCCCTTCCGTTCAATTCACCACACATCAATGCCCAGCATCACTAGATTGGAGCCCCAATGAACTGGACTAGGCCTGTGCACACGTTCTGCTTGCAGAGATAAATAGTGTTCACTAAATTGTCAGGTACCCCAATCATTGTTGACAGACCGTTAAAACGGCACGCTGTAAAGGTTCAAGTTGACAGCACTTTAGATTGAGAGTACCTGCTGTGGGATAATGCCCTTATACACTGTAAAGATTTGTCACTCATATTGATTTAATAAAACACTGACATGGTCAGTACCCAGGCAGGAAGCCCAGGTGGGACAACAAGACTAGCAGAATTCTAGGAAGAG
>CAWTZC010000495.1:0-22717 GCA_963919715.1 Microtus obscurus | reverse complement strand
TTGCTATCTCCCCTCACACCTCTATAAGCAGACTTTTCAGCAACCTTTAGAATGAGCTTTATGTAGAAGTGGTTTGAAGGGAAGTGTGGGAGCAGTGGATCTAGGGGAGAGGGGGAATCTGGGGAGGCTGAGAGTAGTGGAGGGAAGGGAAACTGTAATAGGGGTGTAATGTATGAGAGAGAGAAAGAGTGGTGGTGGTGCACACCTTTAATCCCAGCACTCGGGAGGCAGAGGCAGGTAGATCTCTGTGAGTTTGAGACCAGCCTAGTCTACAGAGAGAGTTCCAGGACAGACGGGGCTATTACACAGAGAAACCCTGACTCAAAAATATATATAAACAAAAGATAAAGGAAAATTTGTATGTGTCTATATCTGCCACATACAAATTATACATATTTTGTGACATCAGGAATTGAACCTAAAATCCCAGATATGCTAGGCAAGGGGTCTACCACTGAGCTGTATGGTTTTATATTTATATTTATGTGTTTTTTAGTCTTATTTTGAAACAGAGTTTCACTAAGCTGCTTCTGCTGACCTTGAGCATCCTCCTGAGCCCTGCTAAACCTGGAAGTGTCCCTCTTCCTGGATCTCCCTCCCGTGTGGCTGAGGTTATAGATCTGTGCCACTAGGTACAGATAACTATGCAAAATGATTGCCGAATGGTATGTTTGTGAGGGCACACAAGTCTTCATTCTTCTGGATATTTGATCTCTGAAAAATTTTGCACACAAAAAGCAGGGCCCACACAGGCAATACAAATGAAATGATAAATGTGGATGTTTAGCAAATTTTAGTATTTCTGTGTATTGAAAGAAATGATTCTGAGAAGAAAACATTACATGCAGTCAGACAGCAAATTTGAACATCAATAACTCACCACAAAACACACCCTGACTTAGATAGGAGAAAAAGACCTTGCTAAAGATGTATTTGACCACGAACATAGGTCACGGTATCCATAAACACAGGGAAATTCAGGCAGCAGTACTGAAAAGTAGTTTAAACCACACCCAGAAGGTCCTCACACTCAGAAGGTGGCTACTAACAACGCCCACAAAATAAAGCGTGGTGAGTCCCTGAAGACATTGGAAACATCATGCTCCCTCTGGGGAAATGTCAAACAGTACAGCACAAAGGAAGGGTGAGGTGGTTCCTCAAATAGTGAGCAGGGATGATCACATGATACAAGTCTGCTTCTGGCTGTGCACCCCAAGTGACTGAGATGGAGTTCTTAAAGCATTTGTCTGCTCCCCTAGATCACGCCAGTGAAGCACAAGCCACATGGGCTACAGGGAAAATCTGCCCAGATAGCTTTTCACGTGGCTGTGCATAGGGGTGTTTGGGTATGACTGACCCCCGAGAAAGCAGAAATTTTGTCTGATGCTAACACACTGACAAGGCTCAAAGACGTACTAATTGAGACAGGTTAGTTCAGGAAGGACAAATTCTGCCTGATTTTCCTTATATGAGGCCCTTAGAGGAATCATATAGAGAGGACAAATAAACAGGAGATTGGTAGCTGTGGACTAGGGGCATGGAAAGGGCACTTATTTAATGGGTTCAGGTTTTGCTGTGGTGTCATAGAGAGACTCCCAGGGACCTATCTCCAAATCACTTGAGAAGACTTCAGTCTGCTGAGTTCTGACCTTCAGATTTGATTTAAGCAATGCCCTTTATGTTTCTATGTTTAATTTTGGACACTTTTTAAACAGAAAGGAACCAAAGGAGTGGTCAGTGAGCATTTTGGATACCTGGTTTGCACCAGGATGCATGGAAAGTTCAACCTTGGTCACCCAAGAGCATCCACTTGAGGGACCAAGAGCTAGACCTGACCTGCAGACATACAGGGAAAGAGGCCTCAAACTAATAAGAGAGCAAACTTCTCTCTCACCCCTCTTTACCTGAGCCAAAGGCCTAGTGGGTGTTTTCTCTTGCCTTTGGCTAATTTTCCAGCCTGCTCCCCTATGTTCAAGGTCTGTCCTAAACATGTTTCAGTTTATGAGAGGACTAGTCAGCTGAAAACTACCAGTTCTCCAAATGAAAACCATTTCGATTTCAGATTCCCCTTTCTACTTAGTGGGGAGTCTCTCTCTCTCTCTCTCTCTCTCTCTCTCTCTCTCTCTCTCTCTCTCTCTCTCTGTCTGTCTCGCATGCCTCACTGTGTGTGATTCCTACTTCACTTTTAGTACTTTATTTATTTATTTATTTTTTATTGGAAAAAAAAGAAATTTCTGCCTCCTCCCCACCTCCCATTTCCCTCCCCCTTCTCCCCCCTCCTCCCCCCTCCCCCCCACTCCTCCCCCTCCCTCTCCAGCCTGAAGAGCAGTCAGGGTTCCCTGCCCTGTGGGAAGTCCAAAGTCCTCCCCCCTCAATCCTGGTCTACGAAGGTGAACATCCAAACTGGGTAGGCTCCCACAAAGCCAGAACATGAAGAAGGATCAAAACCCAGTGCCTCCACACTGCTTTCCAGAGTGGTTGCACAAGTTTGCATTCCCACCAGCAATGGATGAGTGTACCCCTTGCTCCACAACCTCTCCAGCAAAGGCTATCATTGGTGTTTTTGATTTTAGCCATTCTGACAGGTGTAAGATTCCACTCTGGAAAGCAGTGTGGAGGTTTCTCAGGAAATTCGGGATCAACCTAACCATGGACCCAGCAATACCACTCTTGGGAATATATCCAAGAGAGGCCGTATCATACAACAGAAGTATATGCTCTACTATGTTCATAGCAGCATTGTTTGTAATAGCCAGAACCTGGAAACAACCTAGATGCCCTTCAATTGAAGAATGGATGAAGAAAGTATGGGATATATACATATTAGAATACTACTCAGCAGTAAAAAACAAGGACTTCTTGAAGTTTGCAGGCAAATGGATGGAAATTGAAAACACTATCCTGAGTGAAGTAAGCCAGACCCAAAAAAGAGGAACATGGGATGTACTCACTCATATTTGGTTTCTAGTCATAAATAGAGGACATTGAGCCTATAATTCGGGTTCTTAGAGAAGCTAAATAAGAAGGAGAACCCAAAGAAAAAACATATAGGCATCCTCCTGAATATTAACCTTCATCAGGCGATGAATGGAGACAGAAACAGAGACACACATTGGAGCACCGGACTGAAATCTCAAGGTCCGAATCAGGACCAGAAGGAGAGAGAACACGAGCAAGGAACTCAGGACCGAGAGGGGTGCACCCACACACTGAGACAATGGGGATGTTCTATCGGGAACCCACCAAGGCCAGCTGGCCTGAGTCTGAAAAAGCCTGGGTTAAAACCGGTCTCGCTGAACGTAGCGGACAATGAGGACTACTGAGACCTCAAGAACAATGGCAATGGGTTTTTGATCCTACTGCACCTATTGGCTTTGTGGGAGCCTAGGCAGTTTGGATGCTCACCTTACTAGACCTGGATATAGGCGGGTGGTCCTTGGACTTCCCACAGGGCAGGGAACCCTGATTGCTCTTTGGGCTGTTGAGGGAGGGGGATTTGATCGGGGGAGGGGGAGGGAAGGGAGGTGGCAGTGGGGAGGAGACAGAAATCTTTAATAAATAAATAAATAAATAAAAATAAAAATAAAACCCAGTGCCATTGTCCTTGGCTTCTCAGCAGTCCTCATTGTCCGCCAAATTCAGAGAGTCCGGTTTTATCACATGCTTTTTCAGTCACAGTCCCGCTGGCCTTGGTGAGCTCCCAATGGATCAGCCCCACTGTCTCCGCGGGTGGGCGCACCCCCTGTGGTCCTGACTTCTTTGCTCATATTCTCCCTCCTTCTGCTCCTCATTGGAACATTGGAAGCTCAGTCTGGTACTCCAGTGTGGGTCTCTGTCTCTATCTCCATCCATCGCCAGATGAATTTTCTTTATTTATCTCTAGAAACCAATTATGAGTGAGTACATCCCATGTTCATCTTTTTGGGTCTGGCTTACCTCACTCGGGATAGTGTTCTCTATTTCCATCCATTTGCATGCAAAATTCGCGAAGTCATTGTTTTTTACCGCTGAGTAGTATTCTAATGTGTATATATTCCACACTTTCTTCATCCATTCTTCCATTGAAGGGCATCTAGGCTGTTTCCAGGTTCTGGCTATTACAAATAATGCTGCTATGAACATAGTTGAACAAATGTCCTTGTCATATGATCGGGCATCTCGTGGGTATATTCCCAAGAGTGGCATTGCTGGGTCCATGGGTAGGTTGATCCCGAATTTCCTGAGAAACCGACACACTGCTTTCCAAAGTGGTTGAACAAGTTTGCATTCCCACCAGCAATGGATGAGGGTACCCCTTTCTCCACAGCCTCTCCAGCAAAGGGCTGTCTTTCTTAGGCACGACCCAACCCCCCAGCACCCCACCCCCCAACCCTGCCCCGCTGTAGCTGTAAGCTAGGACCAGTGCTCAAGACAGGTTTTAAGCTCCTACACTAAGGCTACCCACCCAGAGTGGGGAGTGCCTGCCTTCCGGGCAGGTCTCAAGGTTCCCTGTGAGGGAGCTCGGGCACCTACAGCGGGTGCTCCAGGGTCTCCAGTGGTCTCCTGGACCCAGCGCTGCCTTCCACGTCCTTCCTCTTGTCCCCGGATCTTTGGGCTACCAGGCGGCCCTGTTTAGGTGCTGAGGAGTTCCATCTGGACGGGTGAGTGTCTGCTATCCAGGGGCGGTGTGTCCCAGAAGCGAGCACTTTTAGTACTTTTAGTAAGTACCATTGCTGCCTGCTGTGCCTGGGATCTTTCTGCCTTTGAATTCTTTAATGAATGGAGAAAACAGACTTTACTTAGGAATTCTAGACAACAACTCCCCCTAAATATCATTAAAGAGTCAGGTGAAGATTGTGGATTCAGGGCCAAGAATGGATAGGAAGTCAAGCCTGATGACACAAACCAGTAATCTCAGCTACTGAAGAAGCTGCAGCAGAAGGATCAATCACAACTTCAAGGACTGATTGGGATACCAAGTCGGTTCAAGTCCAGCCTGTACAACTCAGACTCCAATTCAACAAAACTAAAAAGAGGCTGTGGTCCCCTACAGACAACACAGATCATGCAGGGAGCCTGAGACTCCTTTACAAAAAGCCACCTCTGTCTGCTGCATGGGTCACCCTCAAGTTTCGCGGCTTTCTTCTGAGGCTCCCGTGCGCTGAAGTTTGCCGAGGAGCTTGTACCTCAGTGGCAAAAAGCTATGCTTAGTATGAGTCTGTATTCTGAATCTCAAAAATATTAAAAACTTTTAACAAGAGTAAGGAGAGGCCAGGGGAGAGGAGAAGGAGCCCATGTCCTAAAGGACAGACCGGATACATACCGTCTGATGGCGTCTGGGTACTGAGTTTCTTCAAAGACTGCTCGCAGTTCCCACAGCTGTCCAGGCGTGAATATGTATGGTTTCTGGCGAATCTTGACTAATGGCTGTTCAGTGGCTTCGACCATGTTCATGGCCATCTCCAGCTCTTCTTGGTCAATGTGTTGGCTGTTACTCATATCCCAGTCCTGGTAGCTGTGGTCGTCTACAGAGACAGAGCTCTTCTGGCCCTCACAGAACAGATTATTCAGGGCCTCTATGACTCCCTGGTCAAAGCTGCCACTGTTTATCGTGTAGGCCATTGTTTTCTCAGGTTCAGTCATTATATCTTCCTCATAGAAGTTCACCCTGTAAAAGTCGTAGTCGAAGTAGAAGTACTTGCGGGCCATGATCTCAGCGCATCAGAAAGCGCCCCCTTGTGGGTTCTGAAAAGGCTGTGCGCCTTGGCGCCCCCTGAGGAACTGTCTGGGATTTCCAGGCTAAAATTGTTACTCCAGACTGCTATCGTTGCTATTGGCTTTCAACTCACAACCCTGGGAGAAGCTCTAGTTTAGGCATACAAGGGGTGGAGTATGGGCACGAACTTGTGCATGGAATAATGACAGTTGCAATAAGTAGTGTTGGGAAAAAAATAAAAAAATAGAAATAAATAAAAAAGACTGCTTGAAGGAGAATGCTAGTTTTCTGACTTGCTGGAGAAACAGACCAGCAGTTGGTCCTGAGCTGAGGAGTTTCTTTTAGATTTAAGAGCTGATCTTGACAATGCTTGAGAATGCATTTTAAGGTGATTTAGAGGTGGAGGAAGGATATGAATAAAAATAAGATAATTAAATAAACTATCATATTAGGACATAATTTTCACATTTTGATATGGCGCTAAATAAACCTTAATCTTTTTGTGCTACCTATTATTTGAAGCATCATTTTCATTGTTGGAAATTATGAAATCAAAATAATGATCAACTCTGAAAAATATTGGCTGATTTATTACATCCTGGAAAATCAAATTAGGCTATGATTTAATTATCTGTAAAAAGAACAAAAAAGCACATATGTGTAACTCTGAAGATTTATTTTTAATTTTACCAAATAGTATAATCATATATATGTATGTACATGTTGTAGGGTAGCCACCAGAGACAATTGCTTGGACAGGAGTTTAAGTGTTTGCTACCCCAAACCCCAAACCCCAAACCTTCATCCGGGTGACATTTTAAACACAAAAACCATGTCTTGGGTTGACACACTTCAGTTAATAAGAAGAGTTAGCCAGAAGCAGAACTACAGGAGTCAAAAGGCAAGGTTAGTACATTTAGAGACTTTGCCAAAACTGTGGACTTTGACGGTTTAGGTCTTTGTTTTCATAATGTCAGGTGTTGCCATCTGCATGCTGAGTTTTGCAACCTGAATGATACATCCATCATGGAGTCTCGGGTCCTACTAAGGTCCTGGGCCCCCTTATAGTTTTATACACAATCATTTCAAAATAAAATTTTTCATGATTTATTATTAGTAAGTATTCGATTTGTATACAAGTGTTTCATGCCTGTCTATCTTTGATGACATAAAATTTTAGGTCCAAAATGGGTCACAGTTTAAAATGTTTAGTGTTCTATGCAGCCTTTCAGAAGTGAACGTTCTAGGACTCTTTTATGGATCAGACTTATCACCTCCAGCAGGGGCTGGGTATCCAGAATTGTCTGCATCTGTGTAAAGAGCCCCACAGTCAATAGATACACAGGGATTATGAGGGCTCATCACTGCCTACCACTCCTACTCCTGGCTGCAGGGTGACTTCAGTCAAATCTTGCTACAGCAACCTGGATGATACTACCTCACTATCTATGATCTGGACAGTGTCCACTGGTGACTCTTCACTAGCATTCTTTCTTGTGTCCCTGAGAGAAGTGTCTAACTTGGCCTGCAAAGACAAGACAGTCTGTAGAGTTGGTTATTAAACTCATAATCTGGGTTCTAGCATTACGAAGCTTACTCTCACCATTTTTGTGTCTTTGTGCCTTGTGCCTTTTCTGTGCTTTTTTTAGTCCACCCAGAGTGCTGGATAATAGCCATGGGCTTACTTTGAAATGTAATTTCAGGGAAGGAGGATGTACTCCTGACTCCTTGGCTAGATAGCTTTTCTGAAGTCTTCAGAGGCATTTCCCTTCTCTGGGACCCCTGTGATGGATGTTAACCTGACTGGATTGAGAATTACCTAGGAAGCACACCCCTGGGAGGCTGTGAGGGTATTCTATAGAGAATTACCCTTTGATATGGGTAACATGTTCCAACAGGAAATCAAGATATAATGAGGTCAAAGGAAAAGCATTCACTTCCCTTTTTCTGGGCAAGTCTATCAATTCTGCTCTGGCCTTGTCTGACAGACCATAGATTCTTCAGTCGTTGAAAGCATACGCAACACAAGGCTTTCCAGAGACCTTCCAGATTTTCAGATTAGTGATGTGAGTTTTCCCTCTGTATGCTGTGATTACCATTAATGAATAAAGAAACTGCTTAGAACCTATAACAGGACAAAACTTAGCTAGGTGGGGAAAACTAAACTGAATGCTGGGAGAAAGAAGGGCTGGGAAAGAAGCCATGGAGCCTCCACTGGAGACAGACTCTGGGAATTTTGCCCAGTAAGCCCCAGCCTCATGGCGATGCACAGATTACTAGAAATGGGTTAAATTAATAAATACAAGTTAGCCAATAAGACGCTAGAGCTAATGGGACAAGCAGTGTTTTAAATTGTTTCTGTGTGATTATTTCAGGGCTAAGTGGCTGGGAATCAACAAGCGGCCTCCTGTTACAGATTAGAATTGCTGAGGGGTCCAGTTTCTCGGATTGAGAAGCTGCTGAGTTTTCTGCCTCTCCAGTGTAAAGATAGCCTTTTTTTGGATTACTCTGCTTCTTCTCTGTAAGTCAATTTAGGAAGTTTTCTTTAGATCTGATCTGCTACTAGAGAAATAATTGCTAATTACAAATTTCTCTACTAGGCTTGATGGTGTCTGGAGCTGCGTACCTAATTTGGGTATACTTAAATTAGCAAAATTTCTCTCCAGATAGTATGGAGATGAGTGATTTCTCATTGAAAAAAAAACTGTTTAATGAAATACAGAAGACAAAACACTCCATACTATAGATTCACCACTGGGAGAGACAGAGGATTTAAGGATTGTATATACAACACGTTTGAACATTTCTGAAAAAGTATTCCTAAGGTATAAAAAGGTAGTTGTTTCTGGCAGGTCTAGATGAAGTAACAAAGAAAAGAATAAATGTAGAGAGATGCCTTTTCCTAGGTCCAAATTCACATACACAATCTAATTCTATAGACAATCTCCATTCAGAAACCAGACCTAAAACTGTCCCCCCCCCAAAAAAAAGCAGAGAAAATAAAAAAAGAAAGCCTTTACTGTGACTGGCTGACTTACAATGTTATATTAATAAATTTCAGACTTGAAGGGGACAGGGAGTTGTCATCAGGACTATGATTGTAAACAGACGGGATTCTGTACGGTGGGGTAGAGATATAAGGGAGGACCCCAATGAGACCTAAGACACTGATGAAACCTAGGATACTGAACTGCTTGATTTCTCAAGATTTTATTTTATGCATGGAATGAGTTTTTCTACATTTTCTGGGATCTGCCCCCTTACCTGTACTCTGACAGTTCTATTCTCCTCACCGCTGGTGGAGGGGAATTCATGTTGTAGAGTCAATAGATATGGCCCTGCCACTCCGGAAGGAGTCTTTCACCAATACAAGGCTGACGACCCTCAGGGCCAAATGTCACCACCCAGTTTTGCTTTCAGATATATAACTATACTGATATCTCAGGAGACCCATACAGGAGAGTTGTAGCCTTAAGGAAATTCTTGGATTTTCTTAGGCATATGAGCAGAAGTCTTGTAAATATGTAAAAGGACTTGACAGTTGGATATTTTGGCAGACATAAAACCACATCAAGCTATGTGCATGAATATGGTCCCTTGAACAGGAATTCTGAGCTTCATGCTGAAGTTTGCAGGGTTTTTTTTCAGTTAAATTTAATTGAAATGTAGTTACTTAGTGTCTCCCATTCTTGTTCCTCTCTCATCCATTGAATGCCTCCACTCAATCTCTTTTCAAAAATTGTTGTTACATACTGGTGAATAAGTATATAAATACAACCTGCTGAGTCTGTTTAGTGTTGCTCGTATGTATACATATTTAGGGATGACTATTTGGTATTGGATAGCCAATTAACAGCCTCAATACTGCAGAAGACTAATTCTCCCTTTATCAGCCATTGATAATTACTTAAAGCTCTTCATTTAGGAGTGAAGTTTGGTAAGATTTCACACATCTATATAGGGATGTCACTTGATGTTGGACTTTGAAAATGAAATTTTGTTTATAGAGCACTCTTGTTGAGATTTCATGGGTATAGCTTCCTTTTCATAGTTAGAAGATACAGTCTCACAACAGACTTCCAGGTCTTCTGGATTTTACAGTCTTTCTGTCCCCTATTCCTCCATGTTTCCTGAGCCTTAAGCATTGCAGATGTGTAAGTTTGGGATGGGCACCACATGGTGAGTTATTATCTGCAATTTGATCAGTTGTGGCTTTATTTAATGATCTCCTGATGATAATTATTTCCTGATGTCAAAAGATGTGTCTTTGCTGATGGGTGAGATCTACCCTTACCTGTGGGTAGAAAAATAAGTATTTAAAGTGAAGTTAGAAATCATACTAGCTCGACAGGTGGTGGTAGCATACTCCTTTAATCCCAGAATTTGGGAGGCAAAGGGAATCAGAGCTCTGCGAGTTTGAGGCCAGCCTAGTATATAAGAGCTAGTTCCAAAACTGGCTCCAAAGCTACACAGAGAAACCCTGTCTAGAAAAATAAAAAAAAAAAGAAAAGAAGTTGTACTAGTTTAACAAAGTGACAATAGTACGTTATCCTCTAAGAGATGTAACCTCAACAGAAAGACATAGTTGAGTGGATCTATAGTAGTAGAAAGTATGATTTCTCTCCTGTTAAGAAGATCTTAAGTCTAATTAGACAACTTTTGGTTACTGCTAAAATAGAAGTGCAATTATTATATCTTTAGGGATATCTAGCCATGGAGGTCATTGTGTTTACACAATTTTTAAAAAGATTCTAAGAAAATATGAAATTAATATTACTTGGCATTTCCCTAATTCCTAAGGATGTTGAAAACATCTGGAATATTTCTTTGTGATTTTTTTATTTTTTCCTAATGTAACTCCCTGTTTAGTTCCATAGCTTCATTATAATTGGGTTTGTTTTCTTGATTGTTTATTTTTTAAAGTTCTTTGTATATTCAGAATATTAATCTTCTATCAGACATGTAACTGACAAAGATATTTGCCAACTTTTAGGACTTCCTCTATACTCAATTGACACTTTCCCTTGCTATAGAAGCATTTAAATTATATGAGATTCCATTGGCTAATTTTTGACCTTAAATGGTTGAAGTACTGTTTCATCACACTGACTAACAGAAAGAGTATTACATGAAAGATTTTGAGATAGCCAGAAATTGGGTAGGAGAGAAATCCTTTATTACTTTGAATAACGATGATCATATCTCTAAAGATAGAAAATTACATGTAAATATTCTTAGACTGAAACCTGATTTGCCAGACATTATGAAACACTGAAATATATGCTCAAAACATGTGTCTCTGGGATAAAAGAAGCCCCTACTAGAGAAAACATTTGACCTAAATTTAAGAAACTATTTAATATTTTAGAAACTATTAATAGTGGTCTAACAACTCTCTCCCTCTAATTTCAGGACTGGTTTAACAAAAAGAGAGCTAAATTTAGGAAGAACCAGAGGGCAATCCTGAGAAACAAGCATTCCCCTGCTATCAAGGACAACCTTGACATGAAGACTCTGGTGGAAACCAAGAATATCTTCATTCTCCAGGAGCAAGTGGGAGCTGGGCTCTTTTGGTGTCACAGGAAGTTTGTCGCCCATACTGGCCAGGGCATTGCTATCTTTCTTCCCTTATATTAGCAATAAAGCACAGTTTATCCATTTACGACTTGTGTGTGCTCTCCAGAGAAAAGGATCTGTTTTATTACAATTTGTACAGAAGGCAGCTCAGAGCAGGTGAGGGGCAGGAACACATACCGGTCATTGGAATGCATAGCAGCCACTGGAACACATAGCAGTCACTGGAACACATAGCGTTCACTGGAACACACAGTGCTCACTGGAACACACAGTGGACACTGGAACACATAGCAGTCACTGGAACACATAGTGGTCACTAGAACACGTAGCAGTCACTGGAACACATAGTGGCCACTGGAACACACAGTGGACACTGGAACACATAGCCGTCACTGGAACACACAGCGGTCACTGGAACACATAGTGGCCACTGGAACACACAGCGGTCACTGGAACACATAGCGGTCACTGGAACACACAGCAGTCTCTGGAACACATAGTGGTCACTGGAACACACAGCGGTCACTGGAACACATAGTGACCACTGGAACACACAGTGGTCACTGGAACACAAAGTAGTCACTAGAACACATAGCAGTCACTGGAACACATAGTGGACACTGGAACACATACCAGTCACTGGAACACACAGCGGTCACTGGAACACATAGTGGTCACTGGACCACATAGTGGTCACTAGAAAACGTAGGAGTCACTGGAACACATAGCTGTCACTCGTCCCTGGCAGAACAAGGGAAGGCTCTGTCTCAGCAGCATTCATGGGCAGTACTTCTCTAGCTACACGTTTGTAGTGATAAGAGCAGTGGGGCTGCGTCCCCAGCACCCCGGCCGCCCACACAGCTAGCTTTACCCGAAATAATTACACGAACACTGTATTCTTTTGAACACTGCTTGGCCCATTACTATCTAGCCTCTTCTAGGCGAATTCTCACATATTAATGTAGCCCATTTCTAATCAGGTTTGTAGCACCCCAAGGTGCGCTTACCGGGATGATTCTAGCCTACGTCCATCCTGGGTCAGAGCTTCATCGCGAGTGTCTTGCTCTGAGAGGAGCTGTGTGAAGCCTGAGCTCACTTCCTCTTCCTCCCAGCATTTTGTTCTGTTTACTCCACCCACATATGTTCTAACCAATTAGGGCCAAGCAGTTTATTTATTGCTTAACCAATGAAATCAATAGATTGATATGTGACACTCCCACATCACACGTTCTGCTGTAGCCTCCTAGGTGCCTGTACAGAACTCTCCTGAGACTTGTATGATAAGACAACTAGCCTACCAATTCTGGCGTGGTGCCTGTGGAGAGGGTCTTGGGGGAAGGGGGTGTGAGCAGCACAGGAGACCATGGACATGAGCACTGGGCAGTGGCAGCTGCAGCTATGTGTGCCTAAGGAGCTAACATTCCACATAAAACAGACCAATACAGGACAAAATAAGGAACCGGAAACTCTGAGGAAGGGAAGGGCTGGTGGGTGGTTACTACCTTTGCCCACCCACGTGGGGGAGGCAGGTAAGGAGGTACACAGTATAATCTCTCCCATTTTTAATTGCTATTCTGACCCTCTTCCAGCATATTCTCATTTTGTCATTTTTCAGAGAGAACTGTTTAGAACTGACCTCATCATGTCAAAACATTAAAGGTTGTTTTAAGGAATGCCTAGTGTTGTTATGCCATGGCTGGTGATATACATGGGAGGCCTGCCCTTTCCTGAAGGGAAAGGACAGGGGAGGGGCAGGGGTTGAAGGGAGGCACTGGGAGGAGAAGAGAGAAGGAGAGGAAAATGTGGTCAGGCTGTGAAAAAATAATAATTAATTGTTAAAAGAAAAAGAACCCCTACTGCAGCCTGGGGAGATCGCTTAGTGCTTAGAAGGACCTGATGGCACTCCTGAAGATGAGATCCCAACCCCTGGTTCTCACATGAGGGAAGGAGAAAATAGACTCCCAGATTTCACTCTTCATCCAAATGTTCAGGTGTGTCATGCTTACACAAATAGTTAAAGTAAGTACGGTTCTAATAAGGAACTGGAGTTGAGAAACAGGAAGGGGATTGACTATATATGTGTTTGGCCAGGGTTTCTCAGCCTTCATAAGACTGTCACCCTTTAATACAGTTCCTGATGTTGTGACCCCCAACCATAAAATTACTCCAATTCTACTTTATAACTGTCATTTTATACCATTATGAATCGTTATGCCAATATCTGTATTTTTCAAAGGCCTTACACAGTAAACCTCTGTGAAAAGGCTCTTTGGTCCCAGAAGGAGTTGTAGCCCACAGTTTGAGAACAGCAGCTGTAGGCCTCTCTAATATCAGCATCCTCATCCACACTGTTCTGGTCCAGTATGACAGTACTGAGAAGAAACAGAGAAGGCAGGTAGGTGTAGGAAGATTTTTCTGTCTCTCCTGCTAACTCCTGAATCACAACACTGAGAATTATTTATAATTATGATAGCTCAGCCAATAGCTTAGGCTTGTTTCTAACTAACGCTTACAACTTAATTTAACCCACTCCTTTACGTTCTTTTTTTTATTGAGAAAAGAGAAAAAAAATTCCCACCTCCTCCAGGCCTCCCATTTCCCTCCCCCTCCTCTCACCCTTCTCTCCATCCCCCCCCACTTCTCTCCCCTTCACTCTCCCATCCAAAGAGCAATCAGGGTTACCTGCCCTATGGAAAGTCCAAGGTCCTCCCCCCTCCGTCCATGTCAAGGAAGGTGAACACCCAAACTGGCTAGGCTCCCACAAAGCCAGAACATGAAGTAGGATCAAAACCCCGTGCCATTGTCCTTGGCTTCTCATCAGCCCTCATTGTTCGCCATGATCAGAGAGTCCGGTTTTATCCCATGCTTTTTCAGTCACAGTCCTTCTGGCCTTGGTGAACTCCAAATAAATCAGCCCCACTGTCTCTGTGGGTGGGTGCACCCCTCTTGGTCCCGACTTCTTTGCTCATGTTCTCCCTCCTTCTGCTCCTCTTTGGGACCTTGGGAGCTCAGTCCGGTGCTCCAGTGTGGGTCTCTGTCTCTATCTCCATCCATCACCATATGAAGGATCTATGGTGATATGCAAGATAATCGTCAGTATTGGTATAGGATAGGGTCATTTCAGGTTCCCTATCGTCAGCTGCCCAAGGAACTAACTGGGGACATTGCCTTGGGCTCCTGGGAGCCACTCCAGTTTCAAGTCTCTTGCCAACCCTTAGGTGGCTCCCTTAACTAAGAATTGTGCTTCCATGCTCCCCTATCCAACCTTCCTTTACGCCAGTCATCCTATTTCCCCAAGATCCCCCAGTCCTCCCCTTCTCATTTTTCTCTCCCTATCCCCCCTTATCCCCATCCCACCCTACCCACAAGATCCCAATTTTCTCCCGGCAATTTTGTCTACTTCCCATAGCCAAGAGGATAATTATCTGTTTGTCCTTGGGTTCACCTTCTTATTTAGCTTCTTTGGGTTCACCAGTTATAGACTCTGTGACCATTATTTATGGCTAGAATCCAATTATGAGTGAGTATATCCCATGTTCATCTTTTTGGGTCTGGGATACCTCACTCAGGATAGTGTTTTCTATTTCCATCCATTTGCATGCAAAATTCGAGAAGTCATTGTTTTTTACCGCAGCGTAGTACTCTAATATGTATATATTCCACACTTTCTTCATCCATTCTTCCATTGAAGGGCATCTAGGTTGTTTCCAGGTTCTGGCTATTACAAATAATACTGCTATGAACGTAGTTGAACAAATGCTTTTGTCATATGATAGGGAGTCTCTTGGGTATATTCCCAAGAGTGGTATTGCTGGGTCCAGGGGTAGGTTGATCCCGAATTTCCTGAGAAACCGAAACACCGATTTCCAAAGTGGTTGCACAAGAGAGCATTCCCACCAGCAATGGATGAGGGTACCCCTTTCTCTACAGCCTCTCCAGCAAAAGCTATCATTGGTGTTATTGATTTTAGCCATTTTGACAGGTGTAAGATGATATCTCAAAGTTGTTTTGATTTGCATTTCCCTGATCACTAAAGAGGTTGAGCATGACCTTAAGTGTCTTTTGGCCATTTTAACTTCTTCTGTTGAGAATTCTCTGTTCAGTTCAGTGCCCCATTTTTTAATTGGGTTAATTAGCATTTTAAAGTCTAGTTTCTTGAGTTCTTTATATATTTTGGAGATCAGAACTTTGTCTGTTGCGGGGTTGGTGAAGATCTACTCCCAGTCAGTAGGTTGCCTTTTTGTCTTAGTGACAGTGTCCTTTGCTTTACAGAAGTTACTCATTTTTAGTAGGTCCCATTTATTCAATGTTGCCCTTAATATCTGTGCTGCTGGGGTTATACACAGGAAGCAATCTCCTGTGCCCATCTGTTGTAGGGTACTTCCAACTTTCTCTTCTATCAGGTTCAGTGTGTTCGGATTGATATTGAGGTCTTTGATCCATTTTGACTTGAGTTTTGTGCAAGGTGATAGATATGGATCTATTTTCATTCTTTTACAGGTGGACATCCAGTTGTGCCAGCACCATTTGTTGAAGAGGCTTTCTTTCTTCCATTGTATACTTTTAGCTCCTTTATAGAAAATGAGGTGATCATATGTTTGTGGGTTAAAATTCGGGTCTTCTATGCGATTCCATTGGTCGACTTCTCTGTTTTTATGCCAGTACCACACTGTTTTCATTACTGTAGCTCTGTAATAGAGTTTGAAATCAGGGATGGTAATGCCTCCAGAAGATCCTTTATTGTATAGGATTGTTTTGGCTATCCTGGGTTTTTTGTTTTTCCATATACAATTGATTATTGTCCTCTCAAGATCTATGAAGAATTTTGATGGGACCTTGATGGGAATTGCATTGAATCTATAAATTGCCTTTGGTAGAATTGCCATTTTTACTATGTTGATGCTCTCAATCCAAGAGCAAGGGAGATGCTTCCATTTTCTGGTATCCTCTTCAATTTCTTTCTTCAATGCCTTAACGTTCTTGTCAAATAGATCTTTCACTTCCTTGGTTAGAGTTACCCCAAGATATTTTATGCTGTTTGTGGCTATCGTGAAAGGTGATGCTTCTCTGATTGCCCTCTCTGCTTCCATATCCTTTGTGTATAAGAGGGCGACTGATTTTTTGGAGTTGATCTTGTATCCTGCCACATTACTGAAGGTGTTTATCAGCTGTAGAAGTTCTTTGGTGGAGTTTTGGGGGTCACTTATGTACACTATCATATCATCTGCAAATAACGAAAGCTTAACTTCTTCCTTTCCAATTCGAATCCCCTTGATCCCCTTATGTTGTCTTATTCCTATTGCTAGAACTTCAAGCACTAAATTGAAGAGGTATGGCGAGAGTGGACAGCCTTGTCGTGTTCCTGAGTTTAGTGTGATGGCTTTGAGTTTCTCTCTGTTTAATTTGATGTTAGCTTTTGGCTTGCTGTATATAGCTTTTATTATATTTAGGTATGATCCTTGTATCCCTAATCTCTCCAAGACTTTTATCATAAAGGGATGTTGAATTTTGTCAAAAGCTTTTTCAGCATCGAATGAAATGATCATATGGTTTTTTTCTTTCAGTTTATTTATATGATGGATTACATTGATAGATTTTCGTATGTTGAACCAGCCCTGCATCTCTGGGATGAAGCCTACTTGATCATAATGGATAATTTTTCTAATGTGTTCTTGGATACGGTTTGCCAGTATTTTGTTGAGAATTTTTGTGTCGATGTTCATGAGTGAGATTGGCCTGTAATTCTCTTTCCTGGTAGAGTCTTTGTGTGGTTTTGGTATCAGAGTAACTGTAGCTTCATAAAAGGAATTTGGTAATGACTCTTCTGTTTCTATATTGTGAAATACATTAAGGAGTATAGGTATTAGTTCTTCTTGAAAGTTCTGGTAGAATTCCGCATTGAAACCTTCTGGTCCTGGGCTCTTTTTGGTAGGGAGGTTTTTGATAACAGCTTCTAATTCTTCGCGACTGACAGGTCTATTTAGATTGTTCACCTGGTCCTGGTTTAACTTTGGTATATGGTATTTATCTAAAAAAGTGTCCATTTCTTTTACATTTTCCAGTTTTGTGGCATACAGGCTTTTGTAGTAAGATCTAATGATTCTCTGAATTTCCTCTGTGTCTGTGGTTATGTCCCCCTTTTCATTTCTGATCTTATTAATTTGCATATTCTCTCTCTGCCGTTTGATTAGTTTGGATAGGGGTTTATCAATCTTGTTGATTTTTTCCAGGAACCAGCTTTTTATATCATTGATTCTTTGAATTGTTTTCTGTGTTTCTATTTTGTTGATTTCAGCCCTCAGTTTGATTATTTCCAGTCTTCTACTCCTCTTAGGTGAGTCTGTTTCTTTTTTTTCTAGAGCATTCAGGTGGGCTGTTAGGTCTCCAATGTGTGCTTTCTCTGTTTTCTTTAAGTGGGCACTTCGTGCTATGAACTTTCCTCTTAGGACTGCTTTCATAGTGTCCCATAAGTTTGAGTAGGTTGTTTCTTTATTTTCATTGAATTCAAGGAAGACTTTAATTTCTTTCTTTATTTCTTCCTTAATCCAGGTGTGTTTCAGTAGTTGACTGTTCAGTTTCCATGAGTTTGTAGGCTTTCTGGGGGTAGCATTGTTGTTGAATTCTAACTTTAATCCACGGTGATCTTATAGGATACAGGAGGTTACGAATATTTTTTTGTACCTGTGGAAGTTTGCTTTGTTACCGAGTATGTGGTCAGTTTTCGAGAAGTTTCCATGAGCTGCAGAGAAGAAGGTATATTCTTTCCTATTTGTGTGGAATATTCTATAGATGTCTGTTAAGTCCAATTGATTCATTACCTCCATTAATTCTCTAAGTTCTCTGTTAGGTTTCTGTCTGATTGACCTGTCCATTGGTGAGAGAGGTGTGTTGAAGTCTCCTACTATTAGTGTGTGTGGTTTGATGGCAGCCTTGAGTTTTAGCAATATTTCTTTTACGTACGTGGGTGCTTTAATATTAGGGGCATAGATATTCAGGATTGAGACTTTGTCCTGCTGAATTGTTCCTATTATGAGTATAAAATGACCCTCTCCATCTCTTCTGATTGATTTAAGTTTGAAGTCAACTTTGTTAGAGATTAGTATGGCCACACCTGCTTGTTTCTTAGGTCCATTTGCTTGATAAACCTTTTCCCATCCCTTTACTCTAAGTAGGTGCCTGTCTTTGTGGTTGAGGTGTGTTTCTTGTAAACAACAGAATGTTGGATCCTGTTTCCGTATCCAAACTCTTAGCCTGTGCCTTTTTATAGGTGAGTTGAGTCCATTGACATTAAGTGATATTAATGACCGGGGGTTGTTAACTCCAGTCACTTTTTTAGTAGTAGAGTTTGAATGTATCCCTTCTTTGAGTTGAGCTGGTGAAGGGTCTCTAGATGTCTGAGTTATTGTGGTCATTGTTGGACTCCTTGGTTTGATATTTTCCTTCTATTACTTTCTGTAAGGCTGGATTTGTGGCAACGTATTGTTTAAATTTGTTTTTATCCTGGAAAATTTTGCTTTCTCCATTTATAGTGAACGAAAGCTTGGCTGGGTATAGTAGTCTGGGCTTGCAACTATGTTCTCTTAGCTTCTGCAGTACATCTATCCAGGACCTTCTGGCTTTCATGGTTTCCATAGAGAAGTCAGGTGTAAGTCTGATAGGTTTACCTTGATAAGTAACTTGACCTTTTTCCTTTGCAGCTCTTAATATTCTTTCTTTATTCTGTATGTTTTGTGTTTTGATTATTATATGGCAAGGAGACATTTTTTTTTTGGTCCAGTCTATTCGGTGTTCTGTATGCTTCTTGAACCTTCAAAGGAATATCTTCCTTTAAGTTGGGAAAGTTTTCTTCTATAATTTTATTAAATATATTTTCTGGACCGTTGAGCTGTACTTCTTCTCCTTCTTCTATCCCAATTATTCTTAGGTTTGGTCTTTTTATTGTGTCCCAGATTTCCTGAATGTTTTGTGATGAGAATTTGTTGGTTTTGCTGTTTTCTTTGATCAGTGTGTTTATTTTCTCTAATGTGTCTTCAGTGTCTGAGATTCTTTCTTCCATCTCCTGTAATTTGTTGGTAGTACTTGTCTCTGTAGTTCCTGTACGTTTACCCAGAATTTCCATCTCCATCCTTCCCTCCGTTTGTGTTTTCTTCATTTCTTCCATTTCATTCTTCAAGTCTTGAACCGTTTCCCTTATCTGTTTGATTGCTTTTTCTTTTTTCTCTTGGTTTTCTTGGGTATCTTTGAGCGATTTATTCATTTCCTCTACCTTTTTGTTTGTAATCTCTAATTGTTTATGGCAGTTTTTCACCTCCTGTTTAAGGTCTTTTATTATTTTCATATAATTCACTTTGGGGTCGATTTCTTCTTATTCTTCTGGAGTAGGGTGTACAATTCTTATTTCTGGATCCCTGGATTCTGGTGGTGACATGTTGCCTTTCAGGTTGTTGAAGGGGTTTTTGCATTGGCGCCTTCCCATCTCTTCCTTCAAATGGAGCCAGGAGAGGACTGGTGTCTTGGTCCAGTCTTTGCTGTGACTGACTCTCTGGGTGTATCTCTTCAGTGTAGAAGTAGGAACCCTCCCGTCCAGATGGAACTCCTCAGCATACAGCAGGGCAGGGTTGGGGAGGTGCTAGGGGGCTGGGTCTTGCATAAGAAGGACAGCCCTGCAGAAGGAGCTTGTGGAGGGGGGTTTGTGCTCTCTTCTGGGACAATCAGTCCCTGGATAGCACACACTCACCCATCCTGATGGAACTCCTCAGCACTTAACCCGGCCCTGCAGGATGTAGTTCCTTGTCCCTGGCTGCCGCCAAACTCACTCAGCCCAAGATGGTTCTCCTGTTGCCTAGATCCGCTCTCCTTGCTGGTTGGTTGTCTCGTAAACCAAGCACCTACCCTGCTTGCTGCAGGCAGGCTATTGAGACAAAGGAGTTGCCGCCCTCCCCGGGTGCCCTTCGGATTCAAACCCAGCGTCCAGACAGGCTGAGCTGGGTGACGATATTAGCCCAAAGACGGCAGGGAGGGAGAAGTGGGGAGGGTCCTGGATGCATGCTCGGTGAGGTAGGAAGAGAGAGGCAGTATGCAGGGGTACAGGCCCTGCCAGATGTAGTTCCTTGTCCTGGGCTGCCGCCGCGGGTCAGAAACTCACTCACCCCGAGATGGTTCTCCTGGTGCCTAGATCCGCTCTCCTTGCTTGCTGGTTGGGTGTCTCATAAACCAAGTGCCTACCCTGCTTGCTGCAGGCAGGCTATTGAGACAAAGGAGTTCCCACCCGCCCGGGTGCCCTTCGGATTCAAACCCAGTGCCCAGACAGGCTGAGCTGGGTGATGTTATTAGCCCAAAGACGGCAGGGAGGGAGAAGGGGGGAGGGTCCTGGAGGCACGCTCGGTGAGGTAGGAAGAGAGAGGCCTCCTTTATGTTCTTTTCGGTGGCTCAATTGCCTGTGCATTTTAGTGCCCATGGTGCCTCTGATATGCATCTGACTGGTGACTCACAATGTCTCTTCCCTTCTTCTTCTAGCATTCTGCCTACCCTGAAAATCCTGCCCAGAGACTGGTCACTTAGATTTTTTTATTAAACCTGAGAGAGCGACACACGTCCACAGTGAAAACGAATGTTCCACAACATGCAGTTGAAGTTGTAAAGAAATCCTGAAGTTTCCTCATGCATGGTAGCAGAGAACAGGCCCACATACAAGGCTATGGACTTTGACTGGAGGGAATAATTTGGAGGGGAACAAAAAACTACATCAAAGTAAAGGAATCATCAATGGTCTTTGAGCAATTGTCCTGAATTTCCTGTCGCAGTTTGCACATCTTTGTATGGACTGAAAAGGTGGCTCGGTGGTGGTTAATGGCACTGACTGCTCTTGCAAGGACACAGGCTCATTCCCACCACTCACATAGTTATTTACAGTGATCTTTAGCTCCAGTTAGGTTTCAGTCCCAAGGGATATGACACCCTCTTCTGATCTCCACAGTCACAAGGCAGACACAAGGTACACACACCTACACACAAAACACTGAGACACATGAAAAGAAACAAATCCTTAAAAGAAGGCGCTGGTGTTTATTCATTGATTTAGAAACAAGTGTAAGGAGATGGCCACTGTGAAAGAGCACGGCTTACTCCATGTTGATAAAGGGAATCAACGGAGGAGGGAAATTGGAATGCTGGCATCAGTCTGTCCTATAACAGAGGTCTGCATGCAGGGAAGACCCAGAGGATCGTTCTTCTGGAATACTGCAGAAAGCAGACTTGTGAACCCCCATGACTGAAGAGCACCAGCATGGCTCTTGCCCACATGTCACACTTCCCAGTAGAAGTCAGGGGTCTCAAGAGAATAAGTCAAAGGCAATGAATCTACTTGGATTTTAGAGTAACAAGGGCCATGAGACAGCACTTGATCCCCAAAGGCAGAGGAGAGGTCAACAGGGAAGGGGTCATGATTACAGTGGACAGATGTGTGTAGACCTATTTACTATACCTGCATCCGGGGTTTCCAGAAGTGAAACACATAAAAAGCTCAAAATTAGCCTCAGTCTGTACATGTAGCTGTGCTTGAGAGCTATAAGGGTATATCCAGTGATAGGGTAAAGCCCAACCTTTTCAGATTGCCAAGAATTATTAGGGGATGGAGCAGCAAGCCTGGCTGTAGCCCTGACTAGTATCATGTAGCCAGGCATGAGAATGATGCCTTCCTCCCCTCATCTTATGCATGGGGAGAATAAAACAGAGAGGTCAAGTGACATTTCCAAAATCACACAGCAAGCTGAGAAGGAAACACAGCAGGAGGCCTGTAAGAAAGCCTGTCTGAAAAGAATGTGGACTCTCAGAGAAGATGGACGACACCAGGAGAACATGGCTCAATGTCTCAACTAAGCATAGCTCACATGGGCTCACGGAGACCGAAACAGCAAACATAGGGCCTGCAAGGACCTGTACTAGGTCCTCTGTGTGAATGTTGTTGCTGTTAGCTTGGTGTTCTTGATGGGACTCCTATGAGAGGAAAACTGTTTGACCTGCTTTTGGGAATGTTTTCCTTTTGTTGTGTTGTCTGGTACATCATCTGTATGACGGCTTTTGCCTAGTCTTATTACATCTTATTTTATCCTGTCTGGCTGGCTCTTCTCTCTTAGAGGCCTGCTCTTATCTGAAGAGGAAATGGAGGAGAGGGGATCTGGGGGGCATGGGAGGTCAAAGAGTTAGCGAGTGGAGGAAGGAGAATCTGTGGTCAAGATGTATTGTATGAGAGAAGAATCTATTTTCAATAAAACAGTGTTAAATGTGGATTGGACCTGATGGATGATACTAAAAGCTACCCTTCCTCTCTACATCCATGAAGCATACCCATACATGAACTCACACCAACAATGTGTATCCGTGCACACGACCATGTGACTACACATAAAAATGATGTCTCACATCCAAAAATGTATTCAGTTTTCT